>JAMWET010005424.1:67500-95000 GCA_024036415.1 Prochilodus magdalenae | reverse complement strand
ATTAGCCCCCCATGTGTTAGTGCGGTGATGGTATCTAGTCTCCATGGTGTAGCGGATTGGATGAGCTTCCATGGGTAGCGGTGACGGTTAGCCCATGGTGTAGGTGATGCGGATGTAGCCCATGTGTGTAGCGGTGGTTAAGCGGGATGGTAGGTGTCAGAATCAGCTTCAGGCGTCATGGTCAGCGGATGGTAGGCGGATGGGCTGATGGCCGTGATGGTAGCGGATGGTAGCGGTTGGTTAGCAGTGTGGGCCCGGGCTGTACTCTCCGCGCTGCACCGCGTGTGTTTACCGTATGTACGCCTCCACGCTGCTGTTTCCCCGGAGCTGGTCCCCCATCAGGTAGGTGTTGTGAGAGGAGGAGATGAAGTAGTGGCAGAGCGGCTGGCTCATGTCCTGATGCAGCTGCTGCATGGCCGGGTTGAAGATGGAGCCCTCTGACGACAGCAGGTACATCTGGAAGCCGTCGACCGTCATGGCCTGGCGCGTCTTAGCTGCAGGGGGGGACGGGACAGGAGGAGGAGACAGGGTTAGACAGGGAGCACCCACGACTTTCCTGAACAGGTGTTCAAAGGTTCAAAGAGTCGTCATAACAACGGGTATTCAGGAAAACCGTGGATGCGCTCAGGGACCGTACTAACACAGTGTTAGGACACAGGTGAATGGTTACGCACGGCGATTACTTGGTTTGATTCTAGGGCTGTCACTACCGCCTGCCCTTCTGTTGCTGTGTGGCACTGCACACGGCTTCTCTCTGCTCCACCCTGGCTCCACCCACTCTCACACACCTGCAGCTGATCTAGGACTCCCATTAGGGCTCCCCTTTGTTTGCCCTGCCTGGTTGCCAAGTCTCTGTCCTGCTCCAGAGTTCTTATCCCTGTTCCCGTCTTCCGATCTGTGTATCTGGCCGTGTCCAGGTGCCCTGGTTCGGACCCCTGCCTGTCTCTGACCGTTCCTGCCTGGGCTCTGACCCCCACCTGTTCTGATATTGATTCCTGGAGAACCCTCAACAAGCCCACTCCGCAACCTGCCTCAACCTTACACAAACCCTCCACCAGCACCAGTTTGGGTTGTACGCGTGAACGACTGTCTGGAATGTAGCCCATCAGTGTTGATCAGACACTCAGGTGTTCCCAACGTGTGTGAGGTCTTCTTCCCGCACGTCTCCCGAGGAGAATTCCCTGTAGGCTGGGATTTATCCACTGCTGGTAGACCCGTATACCGGTACTCTTTCACACCCTGCAGATTCATCTACTTCCTTCACACTATGGTCTTTGGCCACCCCACAGTCAGTCGCTCCCTTTTAGCCAAGGATTAACATCGTGCTCTGGCGCCCATTTTCCCAAGCATGAATCGAGGGTCCCCTGCGTGTGGGACTGTCTCCAATCTATGGATCCCTTCGCTAGCACAACCCCACGGGATGTAAGCCTAGTCATCCTCGTGCAGCGCCACCTGCAGGAGCCTGAAGGTACTACCACCTTAAACACACAGCGGGACTCGCTGTTTTTCTGCTGAGCTTATAAACTGAAGGATACAGGATTAGATTAACACAGTGTTAAACTGAACACGCGTTTAGAGGACACCAGGTTAGAGTAATGGAGATTAGCTGGATTAGCATCACATCTTTCATGAAGCCACGCTGTACACGAGAAAGCAAAACAACAAGACACAGAGACAGAGGAACGGCGAGGGAGCGGCGAGGGAACGGCGAGGGAACGGCGAGGGAACGGCGAGGGAGCGGCGAGGGAGCGGCGAGGGAGCGGCGAGGGAACGGCGAGGGAACGGCAGTCGCGAAGGAAGACCTAGGAGAGAACTTGATGAAGTCGTCACACGATGAGGTACTGAGCCGTCAGAGGCTCCGACATCTGAGTGAGGCGGAGTACAGTAAGGAGCTTCATTGAAGGCACCGAGATCATGCGGCTTCGTATCACAGGAAAGAGAGAGGAGAGAGAAGACAGAGAGACAAGAGCGAGAGAGAGAGGAGAGAAGAGGAGAAGAGACAACAGAACAGAGAGAGAGAGAGAATGAGAGAGACGGTTGAGGGGAGAGAGGTAGAGAGAGTACAGGAGCAGAGTAGAGGAGAGAGAGAGTTAGAGAGAGAGAGAGAGAGTTGAGGTGTTGTAGAGAGGTAGAGAGAGGGTGGGGGGGAGAGAGGTAGAGAGAAAGAGAGAGAGGTAGAGAGAGAGAGAGAGAGAGAGAGAGAGAGAAGGTGGGGGGGGAGAGGTAGAGAGAGGGTGGGGGGGAGAGAGGTAGAGAGAGAGAGAGAGAGAGAGAGAGAGGTAGAGAGAGAGAGAGGGTGGGGGGGAGAGGTAGAGAGAGAGAGAGAGAGAGAGAGAGCGAGGATAGAGCTAGAGGTAGAGACCTAGCCAGATACCAGAGATATCATCTAACACACAGCCTATACCATTCCCTGTAGATGGAGTTCTCGCGTGCGGTCCAGGCTGTGTGTGGAAGCCCCTAAATGCTCCTCACGTTCTTCAGGTGATAAACAGAAGCGAAGTTCTCTTTGTCTCCGTTCAGTCGTTTACTGATCCGGCCCATGACCCAAACACCGGGCTGCGATCCGGGCCGTGAGTGTGGTGATGGGTGTCCCTGCTGAGGAGACCGGCAGGGCCGATTCAGGATTCAGGTACCCGGTATAAGGAGCCAGGGTTAAATGCGGACTGAGGGATTAGCTCCTCCAGCTGAGCGTGTTCCGTGTGCGGGATCCTCTCTCGGGACAGGTGAGGGGTGATACCTGTCCCTGAGGGTGTTTATGTCTCCTAGTGAGGGGGTAACTGTACGCCAGGGAGACGGCTGCTCGACCCGAGGTTCCGGTCTTGTCTGCGTGTAGGAGCAGGTCTGGTGTATGCTCCGGTACGCGAGGCTCCTTCAGCAACGAAAACTACTAACGGCCTTCATATCCAGTCACAGTCGGGACTCACCTGTGGCAGGTAACAGGCGTGGCCAATACACTCACACCTGAAACCAGGTAAACAGGAGAGAAGCTGACTCAGTGTGTGCCAGCATGGAGAACCGGAGGAGGAGAGAACTGCCTCAGGGTTACACGCCCATCTCCAGACATCCTGATGTTCCTTTTTGGAGTTTTGTGTGAACTGTGGAGATGCCAGTGGTGTTGAGTAAACCCGTGTGTGTTAGGGTTACAGTCTTCCACCGGCTGAGCTGGAAGTGACCCGGGCGTGTACAGTAACCCAGCTGGACAGGACGCTCTGCGGCGCTGAGGCTGATCAGTGAGATACGCTGGACCCAGGCCACGGCCGTCTGAGATGGGTGAGACAGGCAAGCTGAGGAGGGCACCTGTATCTCCAGGTGTTCAGCCGCTCAGGGCTGTAATAGCTTCACTGAACCGCCTGGGCTGAACCACTACTCATGTTTTATGGGGGAGGGTTCTAGCTCTGTAGAGCTGCATTAGCTAGTACACGAGGTTCTTCTGACATGCTGTCACTATGTCTGTCAATGTAAATGATGAAAACACTCCTAGCCTGCTCCACCCCTCATATGGAACTGACTTGTGATTGGTCAGGGGTGTTACCCAAGATTAGGACCCCCCTGTCCCCGGCCCCCGGGCCCCCCGGTTAAGTGTACCTGCGTCAGACGGCTCGTAGTGCTGGATGAGCTCCGTGGCGTGTTCCTGTACTCGTTCCTGCTCCAGCTGGCCCGCTCGCAGGAACTCCTCCAGATCCCGGAGCGACAGCGTTTGCCCGTCGCTGGAGTAACTCTGAAAGATCCTGAGCACCTCCTCCCGCTGAGTCAGCATCTTATAGAACAGCACGAACTCGTCGTCCTCCAGGGTTCCCGACTGGGAGTTATCCGCCATCTGCAGAGAGCACAGAGCACAATCCGCACACGCAGCCCCGACATGCCAATCAGCCTCCCCCCCAATCAGCCTCCCCCCCCCCGGTGTAGATCTGACCCACTGTGTCTACACTGAGCTGCTGGAGAACCAGGTCTCCCCTATAGCCCTTCATCTTACTGAGGAACACCACACTCCTATCCCGGTATTCCAAGATAGTGATGCCGGCGTTCCTGACCGGGGGATGAACTGTGGTTCGCTGTTACCGTGAAGAGCCGCAGGGCGTGATGATCGTTCATGTCCACGTTCATCATCTTCAGCAGGTCCCGCACCTCCTTGAAGTTCATCCTTCCGTCTCCGTTCTTATCCGCCTTCTTAAACCAGTCGCTGATCCACCTGAGGCGCCGCCGTTAAGGCACAGTAACACACACGGGTGCCGCTGCTGCCACATCCGTGATGGTGCACTAGGGAGAGTTCACTACCTAGAACCCACATACCGCGTACCTCAAACACCGCTCCTCCTTCAAATACAAATCCCACATTCCCAAAAGAGGACGAGAGAACAAGCCAGATCCACAATCCTACACTGTTACAGAACAGACTCGTTAATATTCACACCCCCAGCACTTACATACCACCACACCGGAGCTACAGAACCAGCATGGTGGACTGTGTGGAGAGCTCCAGCGTTCCAGGCTGGGAAGGGGACGGGATCCCACCTGTCAGCGGTACATGGTAGGTGTTCCTCTTTAATCCAGGCTGGAGTTCTTCCTGTTCACCAGCTTCCTAATCCAATGTTCCGTTCCACCTTAAATACTGCAGCTGGTACAGGAACCAGAACGTCCTGCAGCTCCATTTAAGGTGGAACAGAGAATTCCCAACACAAGCTGGAGAACAGGAACTCCAGCTCCACATCTTTAACAGGATCCCGGAACACCTTTAATCCTGCAGTCTGCACATTCCACTCCGGACAGATTCCCAAACCTCTCTGGACAATATGGAGCAGCTCCGCCCAGCGTCTGACCCTGAAGAGACTGAAGAGAGGAGCAGCTCCACCTTTATTAGCACCACCACCCCAACAGCAGCCTGTAAGTAGCAGCCATGCTGTGTGATTGTATCCGTGTGTGGCGGTTGGAGCAGATCATCTTAAACTGAGAGCTCCATAGTGAGGATCAACTTTAATCTACTGTGTGTTGGTGTCCAGATGGAGCCAGTAGCTAGCACAGGGAACGTTAGCGACTAGCATTAGCGCCAAGTAGCTAGCATAGCTAACTAACTAGTATGAGGGCGGAGCTTATTTACACAGAGGCTCGTTTTATTTAGTCTGTTTCCACATGGTGCTTCTGTGGGATCATCGTCGGGGCGGGGTCTTGCTGTAAACCAGCCAATCAGAGCAGAGCTCCTCTAATTATTCATGAGCTCACCAACCAAGGGGAACCAGCTCGTTTCATTCAAGAACCAGATCACAGGGGGAAATGGTGTGTGGAACCACATGTGGGTGGTTGAATGAAGGGTGGTCACGTGTATGCGTGTGGTGAAGGATACTGGTCGAGTTTCTCCTGCTCATCCATGTTCTCCAGGTTCTCGATGAGTTTCCTCATGCCGTTGACCCACGACTGCGCCTCCTCCGCTGACTCGGCCACCAGGTCCAGGTTGCCACGCCGGCCACGGAACACCAGGGTGAAGCAGCGGTCTGGCGGGAACTCGTCCGCGATGCTGAGCAGGACTTCAGACTGATGGCCCTCTCGTACGGCCTCCACGTCACTGATGGAGACTGAACCCGCACACGATGATCAGCATACACACACTGTAACCACGTACACATCATCGCTGCTGGAACCTGGCACTCTCTCTCCTGATGGGTTTCAGCTTCAGACATAACTCAAAAACATCAGCAGACAGGATTCCCAACATCAGCAGACAGAATTCCCAACATCAGCACACAGAATTCCCAACATCAACAGACAGAATTCCCAATATCAGCTTCACAGACTTTCCAACATCAGCACACAGAATTCCCAATATCAGCTTCACAGAATTCCCAACATCAGCACACAGAATTCCCAACATCAGCTTCACAGAATTCCCAACATCAGCAGACAGACTTCCCAACATCAGCACACAGAATTCCCAACATCAGCACACAGAATTCCCAACAGGAGGGCCGGAATGAAATCTGGGAATAGGATCTTTCTGCCGTGACTGGAAGTTTAGGATGATGATGATCTGATTTCAGGTATTATTCAACAGCGATGATTCATATAGCCCTTATATTATTACACTACACACCCATCAGCCACAACATTACACCCACCTCCCTGGATCTCCACCCACTCTCCACCTTATCAGCTCCACTGACCATACAGGACACTCTGTAGGTGTACAGGTCCAGACTGTAGTCCATCTGTTTCTCTGTGTACTGTATTACCCTGTTCTTCAATGGTCAGGACCCCCACAGGACCCCCACAGGACCACCACAGAGCAGGTAGTATGTGGGTGGTGGATCATTCTCAGCACTGCAGTAACGCTGATGTGGTGGTGGGGTGTTAGTGTGTGGTGCTGGTGTGTTAGTGTGTGGTGGTGGTGTGTTAGTGTGGGTGTGTGTTAGTGTGTGGTGGTGGTGTGTTAGTGTGGGTGTGTGTTAGTGTGTGGTGCTGGTGTGTTAGTTTGTGTGTGTGTGTTAGTGTGTGGTGGTGGTGTGTTAGTGTGTGTGTGTGTTAGTGTGTGTGTGTTAGTGTGGGTGTGTGAGTGTGTGTCTGTGTTAGTGTGTGTGTGTGTGTGTGTTAGTGTGTGGTGCTGGTTTGTTAGTGTGGGTGTGTTAGTGTGTGGTGGTGGTGTGTTAGTGTGTGGTGGTGGTGTGTTAGTGTGTGTGTGTTAGTGTGTGGTGCTGGTGTGTTAGTGTGTGTGTGTGTGTTAGTGTGTGGTGGTGGTGTGTTAGTGTGGGTGTGTTAGTGTGTGGTGGTGGTGTGTTAGTGTGTGGTGGTGGTGTGTTAGTGTGTGTGTGTTAGTGTGTGGTGGTGGTGTGTTAGTGTGTGTGTTAGTGTGTGGTGGTGGTGTGTTAGTGTGTGTGTGTTAGTGTGTGTGTGTGTTAGTGTGTGGTGCTGGTGTGTTACTGTGTGTGTGTGTTAGTGTGTGGTGGTGGTGTGTTAGTGTGTGTGTGTTAGTGGTGTGTTAGTGTGTGTGTTAGTGTGTGGTGGTGGTGTGTTAGTGTGTGTGTGTTAGTGTGGGTCTGTTAGTCTGTGTGTTAGTGTTAGTGTGTGTGTGTTAGTGTGTTGGTGGTGTGTTAGTGTTAGTGTGTGGTGGTGGTGTGTTAGTGTGTGTGTGTGTTAGTGTTAGTGTGCGGGTGGGTGTAATGTTGTGGCTGACCCATGTACACGGTCTGTGTGCAGATGCTCCATGTAATGACCTCCCTCGGACGCGGTACCTGCATCATGTCAGTACTGATCCAGTTTGTGGTCGGTACACAGTCCACTGAGAGGGAGTCTCTGGAGCAGCTGCACACGAGCTTACCCAGTACACAGTACCGACAGTACAGTTATCTTCTACGGGTCGACACGCCCGAGTGTCTCGCGGTTAGACTGCCGTGAGCCCATCAGGAGATCCCCTGCACTGTCTCCAGATGTTTCATCTGAGAGTGGGTTAGTTCAGTCAGCCGCTGCACTGGCAGACCCAGCTCAGTCAGAGGAATATACTCAGAACGAGACCAGCAGGGATGCACCGAGCGCTCGGCAACCGGAATTACTCAGCTGAAAAAGTGGCAAAACATCCACTCTGTGTTTCCACGGGACGCTGCCCCACAGGACGCTGCCCCACAGGACACTGCACCATAGGACGCTGCCCCACAGGACGCTGCCCCACAGGACACTGCCCCACAGGACACTGCCCCATAGGACGCTGCCCCACAGGACACTGCCCCATAGGACGCTGCCCCACAGGACGCTGCCCCATAGGACGCTGCCCCACAGGACGCTGCCCCACAGGACGCTGCCCCACAGGACACTGCCCCATAGGACGCTGCCCCACAGGACGCTGCCCCATAGGACACTGCCCCACAGGACACTGCCCCACAGGACGCTAACCACGGAACGCTGCCCCACAGGACGCTAACCACGGAACGCTGCCCCACAGGACGCTGCCCCATAGGACGCTGCCCCACAGGACGCTGCCCCATAGGACGCTGCCCCACAGGACGCTGCCCCATAGGACGCTGCCCCATAGGACGCTGCCCCACAGGACGCTGCCCCATAGGACGCTGCCCCACAGGACGCTGCCCCACAGGACGCTGCCCCATAGGACGCTGCCCCACAGGACGCTGCCCCATAGGACGCTGCCCCACAGGACGCTGCCCCATAGGACGCTGCCCCACAGGACTCTGCCCCATAGGACACTGCCCCATAGGACACTGCCCCATAGGACGCTGCCCCATAGGACGCTGCCCCACAGGACGCTGGCCAGGGAATGCTGGCCATAGAACTCTGGCCACAAAGCGCTGGCCCACAGAATGCGGCCCACAGGACATTGCCTCGCAGGACACTATTCCACAGGATGAGGCCCACATGAGTGTGTGTACAAAAATACATCCCAGACAGCAAAACTGTTCCGGCCCAAATCCGGCCCGCATTCCCCCATGCGGGCCACAGCAGGCTGGCGGTGCCAACAGCCACATCCACTTCCTGTCTGAGACTTAGCCTTTTAATACATGCAGTGGAGAAAAAATAGCAAAACAAATAGAACACTGAAAATTGTGTTCGGTAACCGTGTTCAGTAACAGTGTTCGGTAACCGTGTTCAGTAACAGTGTTCGGTAACCGTGTTCAGTAACCGTATTCGGTAACCGTGTTCGGTAACCGTGTTCAGTAACCGTGTTCAGTAACCGTGTTCAGTAATCATGTTCGGTAATCGTGTTCGGTAATCGTGTTCAGTAACCGTGTTCAGTAACCGTGTTCGACCAGATGTTTAATTTTGCTCGGTTTCAGTGAAAAATGCTGATTTCGGTGCATCCCTGGAGGCTGATCTGTGAACATGGTGAGATCACCGGGTCGATTCAGACTGGGTTCTATCGTTACCTGATAAGCCCACGACAACCTTAACCTGAGAACCACAGGGCGTACCACCGAGACAGAAGATAATCCCATAACCCGAGTGTATGGAAGGAAAGGCTCGTACTGAGGGGCGGTTTCCACAGGCAGCGGAACTCACAGGTGGAGTGGGCATTGCCAGCCTTTTTACTCTTGTACCAGATGGTGGCGCAGTCGTCCTGCAGGCGGAAGTAGCGCTGCTTCTTCCAGGTGCGGGATTTCACTTTCCGCATCACGGAGCCCACGTGCATGGACTGCAGGTCAGCGTCCATCTGAATACCTGGACAGGTGGGCAGAGCGACAGTATCAGCGGACAGTGAACAGACAGACCTATACTGCTGACTGAACCGTGTGGGTGTCACACCCTAAAGTACAGGCCAGTCTGTGTTAGCAGCTAACGCTAGCTGGATTTCTGGAATGTCGTGGCTGGTCTTGAATTAGTCTGCCCGCAGTAGTCGCCACATGTGGGGCATAAACCATTTAAGCCACTTTTGGAACCATGCCAATGTAAAAAAGTAAAAGTCACAGAATCATTATGACACATAGAATATACATGTATAAAAAATAAATAAATAAATAAATAAACTGTATAAATAGAAATTATTATTAAGAATAATAATATAATAAAAAATAAATGTATAAATTAAAATACAAAAAAAAAATTATTAATATAGTATTTAATTATTAATAATAATATAATAATAATAATAATAATAATAATAATAATAATAATAATACAATAAAAAATACAATACAATGCCGCCTTAAAAATTATCTAAAGGCATTCCACAGCTTGGGAGCGAAGACCTCAAATGCTCGATCCCCATGAGTCTTCAGACAGGAATGTGGACAGTAGACTTAACTTAATGGACCTCAGTAAGTCAGTATTTCCTCTTTACTCCAGATAAACAACAGGACTTTGGTAATTCAGTTCCTTTAGTTAGCAAGAAAAAAGAATATAATACAATATAATATAATACAATATAATATAATATAATATAATATAATATAATATAATATAATGTAGCATAATATAATATAACATAGTATAATATAATATAATATAATATAATATAATATAATATAATATAATATAATATAGTATAATATAATATAATAAAATATAATATAGCATAATATAATATAACATAATATAATATAACATAGTATAATATAATATAATATAATATAATATAATATAATATAATATAATATAATTCTTAATATAATATAATACAATATAATATAATATAATATAGCATAATATAATATAATATAATATAGCATAATATAACATAATATAATATAACATAGTATAATATAGCATAATATAATATAATATATCATAGTATAATATAGCATAATATAATCCAGTATATATAATTATAATATGTTTAATATATAATTCTATATATAATATATATAATATTCGTCATAAGTATAATGTAGCATAATATTAATAAGATAATATTATATAATAGAATATAGCCATAATATAATACAATATTATAATATATATAGACTTAGGGATAATATAGCATAAGATTATATTATAATATAATTATAATATAATACAATATAATATAAGCATATAATATAATTATAATATAATATATATATAACATAATATAATATAAACATAATATATTGTAATATATATAATATAATCTAATATAATATAATCATAATACAATATAGTATAGTGATTATTATATAATATAATCAATATCTTTGATATTTATAAGACTGTAAATACCTAACGGCATTTGCGGAACTGTGCCGGTTGCTTGGGAAACGCCTCATGTTCCCTAGCAGCATGTTTCATTGAAATGCCAGAGCCATGTGGTGCGTAACATGCAAATCAGCTCATTTACATCCACCAATCCCCTGCCAGATAAGGCCCTGTTAATTTAGTTCCTCGCTCATGTGACCATGAGCAGAACAGCAGGGGGCGCTCTCACCGCTCTAGGAGAAGCTCTGGCTGTGGAAGGTGCTCTGGAGAGGTGGATCCTAAAGTCTGAGACCACCTCAGAGGAGGCGTGAGGGACCTGCGGTACAGGTGTCTACACCTGTGTTAATGGGAACTGGGTCAGTGTAAAGCTGGAGGACGGAACGTTCTGGATTCCATTAGAACCATCATGTGTCCCGGTGTTTGTCACCTGCCCGTCTCAAACCACTACCATCATCTCAGACCTTGCGATCGGGTGACTGTTCCATATTTGTGAGGGGCCTACAGGTGAGGAGGACAGACAGGTGAGGAGCGGTCAGACGACAGGTGACACACCTGACCCAGTTTCTGATGTCACTGCAGGTGCGTTGTACCATCACGCCCTGAACACCCGACCCTTACTCGTGCCCAGCTGAACACTAGTTGAAATGTCCCCCTAGCTCTCAGCTCCGGTCCTTACAGTGCAGGAGCTCAATCCTGGGTTCCGCTGAGTGTTACGAATGGTATTGTCTCTCTACAGGACGGAATGGTCTGTCTACCGGTCAGGACAGTCTCTCCACAGGCTCGTACAATCTCTCTACAAGACAGGACAGTCTCTGTACAGTACACTATGGTATCTATACAGGACAGTTTAGTCTCTCTACAGGACAGTGTGGTCTCTCTATAGAACCAGACAGGTCCTTTACAGTACGGTACCATCTCTCTATAGGACGATACAGTCTCTAAACAGGACAGGACAGTCTCTCTACAGGACGGAATGGTCTCTCTACAGGACAGGACAGTCTCTCTACAGGACGGAATGGTCTCTCTACAGGACAGGATAGTCTCTCTACAGGACGGAATGGTCTCTCTACAGGACAGTCTCTCTACAGGACAGTATAGTCTCTCTACAGGACAGGATGGTCTCTCTACAGGACAGTATAGTCTCTCTACAGGACTGGATGGTCTCTCTACAGGACAGGATGGTCTCTCTACAGGACAGGACAGTCTCTCTGCAGGACAGGATGGTCTCTCTGCAGGACAGGATGGTCACTCTACAGGACAAGACAGTCTCTCTACAGGACAGAATGGTCTCTCTACCTGACAGGACAGTCTCTCTGCAGGACATTACAGACCCACAGCAGTGAACTGCTAATGGCTACCTGATTACATATAGAGGGGCTGTGAATTTGATTTGTGGCTGAACTGGATTATGTTTAGTCCAGCCAATCAGATGACGCCTCACCTACAGCGCTCACCCAGCAGTCGGACAGGCGTGCAGGAATGAACTTTGACCCCGACGTGCTGTTCACAGGAACGCTATATAAGCACTGAGCACACAGCGCCGTGTCACAGAACACTTATCAGGACACCGCCAGGGTTGCAAATGCTGGTTAAGGTCTCTTTACCGTCCTTCAGGGTGGCGTCCAGAGGCGTCCAGCTGATAAACCTCAGAATAACCAACTTTCTGACAGGTCATTTGCATATTCATACATACAGATATACATTTCCCCAGCTTCTCTGTGTGTCTTCTATTTGCCTCCCAAATGAGGGACCTGAAAAGGCCTGTACTCCGGCGTTTCTGGCCCAGTGCTCTCTGGGGTTAGCGTCTCATGACTGACCTGAGGGACAAATGAGGGGGCTAGGGAACAGTGGACTCACGGAGGAAGGTTTCGGTAGTAGCCATCTGCTGCTCCATCAGGGATCTGGAGGAATGAGAGAGAGATGGACAGAGAGGAGAGGTGGCGTGAATGCTGGAGAGAAGACAGGATGTCCATATAGACCGTGGACTCGTCCTCTACCTAATAGAACACGGTTATATCAGATCACTGTCCGGAATAACCGTCCACAGGTTCTCAATAACCGGGTCAGTAACGGCACCGGGGTCACCTGGACGGGGAGGAGAAGCAGGAGACGCGGAACCAGCTTCTAAGACTGAACTGTGGAGGTGTGTCTCCTGAGGAGCTGAGAGGGAGCCTCCTGAACACTGAACACTTCTCTCAGTCTTAGAAGCTTCCATCCAGGTGACCCCAAACACATGCAGTGGTGTCAAGGTTCTAGACTCTGGGGTGGTCAGTCCATGGTTCTGAGAACACCAGCAGCTTCTCTGTTGGATGTGTGGGTCTCCTTTTCTCAGCTACACCTCCTTTCAGACCTCCATAGTGTTGAGGAGGCGTCTCCTCACAGTGGATAGAAACACCTGTGGAGGTTCTCAGATCTGGAGCAGGAGTGGAACTGGATGTTCTCCTCTCTCTCGGAGATGAAGGTGCTGGGGGGCAGTGTCGGTGGGTCTATCGGGTCTTCCAGGTGGTTGTTAGGGGCCCCGGTTTCAGTCACGTATGAAAGTCCTTCTCCTTCCTTATCTAGATCTTCCATCTAGCCTCCCAGCTAGTTCTAAAGGTTCTAAGGAGATGCAGTACAAGGTTCCATTAATGTTTTAGCAGGAACTTTTTTATTTGGTTCCCAAAATGTTCTCTCTAAAGGCAGCAGAACGTTCTCTAAACATATTCTGTCATCTCAGGTCCCAGTAACATCCATAAAGGGTATGTTCCACTGAGAACGTTCTTCTGTGACCGTGAGAACATCCTTAGAACATCCTGTGGACGCTGCAGTTAGAACGTTCTGTCTTTGGTGACGTCTAACCTAACAGGAACATTATCAGACATTCTAAACATTCTGTGAACATCAGACTAACACTCTTTAGAACCTTATTAGAACTTTTAGGGAACTCCATCCAACGTTCTAGGCCCATCCTCTGCTATCTGGGAAGCATGATCTAGAAGGCCTGCAACCGCTGGGCTGTGAAGCAGTGGAGCCGTTCTCTGGAGTCATGGAGTTCCATCCGGTACCCTCCAATCGGAACTGATCGTCCAGCATCAGTACCGGACCCTAGCAGACGCTCTTGTGAATGCTGAATGCAATCAAATCGTCACAGCAATGTTTCAAAACTGAGTGTAAAGCCTTCCTAGAAGAGGAGAGGTTATCAATGCAGCACAGACCCCATTAATACCCTCATTCAGAAGAACCAGGTGTGGTTCTGCGTGTTCCCCATCCTGTCCTACTTACCGGTTCTGGACACACACGACCTGAAGCCTACAGAAGCAGAACGTGGGAGAACCGAGAGCGGGCGTGCCGGGATTATCCCCTGTGGTGGTCAGTCTGCTGGCTGTGAGGCGTGAGTATGCAGCCTGTCACTCCAGCTGCTATTGTGTCCAGTGGATGTCCCCCCTCTGTGTCCAGGCCTCCCTGTACCTAGAACCTGCAGAGTCAGCCAAAGAGCTCAGACCTAAAGCCCTCCGCATCCGGCACCGCCAGGGACATAACACCCCGTACGGGGGACTCACGTACAGCTGCCGATCCATTAGTGGGGTGGGGGGGTGGGGGGGGGGTATTAATCCACTCAATACACCCTGACCTCTGACCTCTGACCTCTGACCTCATCTTTAGACCTTAGAGCCGTAATAGACTGGAGTTCCTATGCTGGATGTTCTGTGTATGCTGGCTCTACTACAGATCTAGCACCTTAAGCTGCCCTAGACTGTAGAGCTGTATGTACATAAGGAGAGTTCAGTACCTAGAACCCGCACACCGAGAACCTCAAACACTGCTGTTCCTCCTTCAAACCCAACTCCTGCATTCCCAAAGGGGGACGGGAAAACTGGCCGATTTCAGAATCGGTTCCTAATTCCTAAACTGTTACGGAACAGGCACACGCCCAGCGTTTACATAACCACAACACAGCTACAGAACCAACATGGTGGACCGTGTGGAGAACTCCAGCGTTCCAGGCACTTTCCATTCCCCTCCCGAGGATCCCACCTGTCAGCGGTACAGGGTGGGTGTTCCTCTTTAACCCAGGCTGGAGTTCTTCCTGTTCACCAGCTTCCTAATCCAACGTTCCACCTTAAATACTGCAGCTGGTACAGGAACCAGAATGTCCTGCAGCTCCATTTAAGGTGGAACAGAGAATTCCCAACACAAGCTGGAGAACAGGAACTCCAGCTCCACATCTTTAACAGGATCCCGGAACACCTTTAATCCTGCAGTCTGCACATTCCACTCCGGACAGATTCCCAAACCTCTCTGGACAATATGGAGCAGCTCCGCTCAGCGTCTGACCCTGAAGAGACTGAAGAGAGGAGCAGCTCCACCTTTATTAGCACCACCACCCCAACAGCAGCCTGTAAGTAGCAGCCATGCTGTGTGATTGTATCCGTGTGTGGCGGTTGGAGCAGATCATCTTAAACTGAGAGCTCCATAGTGAGGATCAGCTTTACTCTACTGTGTGTTGGTGTCCAGATGGAGCCAGTAGCTAGCACAGGGAACGCTAGCGACTAGCATTAGCTCAGAGTAACTAGCATAGCTAACTAAACAGTATGAGGGCGGAGCTTATTCACACAGAGGCTCGTTTTGTTTAGTCTATTCCCTCATGGTGCTTCTGTGGGATGGTTGTGGTTGCTCCCTCTCAGGAAGGGACTACAGGAAGGGGTATGGATACGCCGTCTGATGTTTTATAAAATCTATATTTTGAGATGGGACTGATAGAAACATTAGAACCGTGTAGGTTCTGGACAGGAGGTGCGGTGATTAGATCAGCACCCCCGTACAGAGCTCTGAGCTGGGGAGTTCCTCTGTGAATGAGCCGAGTGTCTTTGTTTACACCGAGCCAAGGAAGCAGAATTCGGGTGGAACTGCCCTTCACGGAGCTTCGTTTGACCCTTGACCTTTCAAAATTCAATTCCATTTATTTAAGACTGACACTTCTGTTATTTTCCCGCCATTAATTTAGATTTACATAAATATGAAGTAATTATAATGTAAATATAAATATATATAAATGTTTTGTTTAATCTGGGTTTACTGTAACGGCCGTTTAGCTGCCGCACCTGGGGCGTCCTCTCTAACGGTCCCGCAGCACACACCGTACCGTTAGCCAGGGGTTAGCGTGCTAGCATGTTAGCTAAACACCGGATAACTGGCCGGGTTATGTAATACAGCAGGAAGACTGAAACCCAGCTCCACAAACGAGCTACACGAGGCTCCGATATGAACAATCAGACAGCAGGAGTGTGAACAGAGACGGCCAAGCAGGCGGTTCAGTCAGAAACAGGAACTTTATATATAAACCCCGCTACAGGTAACCCCGCTACAGGTAACACCGCTACAGGTAACACCGCTACAGGTAACCCCGCTACAGGTAACCCCGGCGGGGAGAATCTGAGGTGAATGAGGCTGACTATAGACCGGGTACCAGACAGCAACCCTCGGGGCGCCTACAGGACGGGGGGGGGGTGGGGGATGTGTCCCGGATGTGTGACTCACCTGCCGGCTGGTGAAGGTAAGCAGGGGCTCCGCTGTCCCCGCTCTGCTCCTCTCCGCTCCGCCGCTCCGGCTCCTCTCACGCCGCGCTAGCGCAGTGCCGGAGCCGGGCTGTGTATGGTGTCTCTGTACCCCACCTGTATTCACACAAGCCCCGCCCCTGCTGTGCTCTGATTGGCAGGTTCGTATACTGGAGCGTTGTAGATTGCTAAGCCCCGCCCCCTTCGGCGCGATAACCGTAACTATCTCTCTCTCCCCATCGCTCTCTCCTCTCTCTCTCTCTCCCTCTCCCTCCCTCTCTCTTTCTCTCTCTCTCTCTCTCTCTCTCCTCTCTCTCTCTCTCTTTCTCTCTCTCTCTCTCTCCTCTCTCTCCCCCATCGCTCTCTCCTCTCTCTCTCAGTCTCTCTTTCTCCCTCTCTCCCCCATCGCTCTCTCCTCTCTCTCTCAGTCTCTCTTTCTCCTCTCCCCCTCTCTCTCCCTCTCCCTCCCACCCTCTCTCTCTTTCTCTCTCTCTCTCTCTCCTCTCTCTCTCTCCCCCCTCGCTCTCTCCTCTCTCTCTCTCCCTCACTACACCTCTCTCTCTCTCTCTCTCTCCTCTCTCTCTCTCTCTCTCTCTCCCTCTCTCTCCCTCTCTCCTCCTCACCTGAGCGACAGCAGCCCTTTATCGTCTATCTCATGTGCTTCCAGGTGAACTCAGCATCATCTAAGAGTAAGGCGATGGTTGGGTTACATAAGCGTTCAGCCCGGGGCCGTTTTGGGAGGTAGGGGCCCCGAGGAGGGTGGGGGTCCACAGGAGCGTGTGGGGGGGTACACCTTCGCAGCCCGGTGCGTTCCGCAGTGGGCCGGCTCGCTTCAGCGGCTGAGCCACTTCTGCTCCAGAACAAAAGGGGGGTCACGCTTTTCCAGCCAGCCTGTCACGCGCCCGCGGCGCTCTCGGGTTACGCCGGCACAGAGCTGCGTTAAAGGGTCAGTACCACGGACAACTGGAGCTGGGTATCACCGGAGCTCAGACAGACTAGTAACAGTCCCTCTTCGGGAAAGTAGTGATGTCACAATTCAGCCTGAGGCCTGGCGGAGGAGGAGGGTGGAGGAACCACAGCACCCTGTTATCTATAGTCAGCTGTCCTGGTGACCTCCACCCCACTCCCCACCCATCCACCCCAACACCAGTGGACCATACGCGAGGGTGCTGCATGTGTACACAAGCGCCCTGACTCATGGCCTCAGCCAACCACACTGCTGGAAGCCACTGTGATGCCCAGCCATCGTCCAGGGGGCCTCATTTTTATCGGGGTCTCCTGGCACTCCTAGTCACACTGCTTCCTCCACAGGCCTCACCACGTCAAACCATCCACGCCACGGAGTTCATGGTTGTACCAAGCTTTTCCAGACCCCCTATCCCACTCCCACTTCTGACACCAATGTGGCGAAGGCTCTTTTTCCATCATCACCATTCCATACACACTCAGAAGACACGTGTAGGTTTACTGGGGGGTTAGATATAAAGTATCTGTATGTGCGTTCTAGATATGGAGAACCCTGGTTCCCATCACCACCACCAAACCCGCTCTCAGTAGTTCCCCTTTAAGTCCATTAGGCGGTCCCTCGGCCCATCACACTTCATCAGGAGCCAGGGGGAGGGTGCTGTCCTCGCCTGGCCCCGTCACAGTGGGCCTCCTCCACACATACGAGCGGAGAAGGAAGGAGGAGGTGCTGTCTGTGCTGGCTGTGGCAGGGTCTCTTCCCCTCCGTCTCCTTCTGATCAGGTTTCTGCTCATCAATAAAACACGGCGGAGCTCAGCTTCCCGGCTCCGCTTACACGCACACGCAGGCAGCCATCCTTACACCGGGGGTCCCTTCAACCGAGCTGCCGGCCCGGCCCAAAACACTTTCCATTACGAGCAGCAACTCTCACCCAGCCGGCCGTGAGGTGTCTGATCAAACCGGTTACACAACGCGCCGGACCAGCCAGCTCGGACACGCTCACACCACGCTCACAGTCAGGGTAACAGACCCGCACACGAGCCGTTCAGTCTGAGTTCCCCACGTACACACGAGGGTTCTGAGACAGGCATTACAGGGCCCAGATCACACTGTGAGGACCATACAGGACACTCTGTAGGTGTACAGGTCCAGACTGTAGTCCATCTGTTTCTCTGTATACTGTATTACCCTGTTCTTCAATGGTCAGGACCCCCACAGGACCACCACAGAGCAGGTATGATGTGGGTGGTGGATCATTCTCAGCACTGCAGTGACACTGACGTGGTGCTGGTGTGTTAGTGTGGGTGGTGCTGGTGTGAGTGGATCAGACACAGCAGTGCTGCTGGAGTGTTGAGACACTGTGTCCACTCACTGTCCACTCTATTAGACACTCCTACCTTGCTGCTCCACCTTGTAGATGGACAGTCAGAGACGATAGCTCATCTGCTGCTGTACAGTGCAGTGTTGGTCATCCTCTAGTCCTTCATCAGTGGGCACAGGACGCTGCCCCACAGGACCCTGCCCCACAGGACGCTGCCCCACAGGACGCTGCCCACAGGACGCTGCCCACAGGACGCTGCCCCACAGGACGCTGGCCACAAACTAACCTAGCTGGATAGTTCTGGTTGGTGGATGATTCTCAGTCCAGCAGTGACTCTGAGGTGTCCAGCAGCACTGCTGTGTCTGATCCACTCACACCAGCACCACCCACACTAACACACCCCCACCACGTCAGTGTCACTGCAGTGCTGAGAATGATCCACCACCCACATAGTCCTACACGTCCAGTGGAGCTGTGGACACACCACCTATATGGAGTGGCAAAAATGGACTATCGATTATTAGTTGGCTCATGCCAAGACAGGGAGCCCAGCAGGTCATTGTGTTTAACCCCCGACCACTAGATGGCAGTGCTGTACACCATGTTTAGTTATTAAGACTCCTCCACCCCACCGTGAACTAGCAGCGCAAGGGCGCAGCGCTAACGTCAGCATTAGCACACCTCTGGGTTTTCATATCACCACTGTGTTACAGCACCTTCAGACCGGACCGTTTCATTCGGCCCCCGTGTAGCCGAGGGCAACAGACTCAGAGACTCGCGGATCAAAACGCCATGGTGGTTTAATATTTCATAAAGCCCCTTTATCCACTGAAATACAGTAAACACAGTAACATCACCATTCAACATATTTTACAAAACCCCATCATGTCCCCCCGCCCACACCCACCCCTCCCTCCGCACGCCGAGCCGCAGGACCACGGGAGACTCGATTTAATTTACAGTATTGAAATGTTTCCGGCGGCCGTGTGCGGGAGGGAGCCCAGCCCGGAAGGCCGTGAGAGAGGGAGCGAGGGAGAGCCAGACTTCCTCTAGATGAATGTCGGAATTAGATCGGTTTCGCTTCTGGGTCCGGTTCCAGGGTCAGTTCAGAGCGTCCATGGAAACTGGCTTCAGGAACCAGAAAGCACCTTCATCAAGAACCTTCATCAGGTCTTGGCAAAAAAACAAACTGATGTGTAAGTGCTCTTTCCAGAACAGTCCGTGGTGTGTAGGTGTGTGTGTGAGTGTGTGTAGGTGTGTGTGAGTGTGTGTGGGTGTGTGTGTGTAGGTGTGTGGGTGTGTGTGTGTAGGTGTGTGAGTGTGTGTGTGTGTAGGTGTGTGAGTGTGTGAGGTGCGGGAGTGTGTCTCCAGCTACACAGAGACTGTAGACTCCAGCTACTGCCCCGATTCTGCTTCAGGTCCCGGGTGAGATGTCCAGGCGGGTTACTGTGAGGGCAGAGGAATTCCGCGGGGGTCTGTGACCTGTCCCTCCTGCAGGTTCTTAACCAGCTGGGCTAGCCAGCGTTTGGTGGTGGTGTCGTCCTTCAGCACCTGGGCGAAGGTAGTGTCCTTCAGCTGGTCGGGCAGACACTGACGGAGAGCCTCTCTCGCTCTACACAGGCAAACAGAAAGGAGAGAGAGGTGAGGCGGGAGAGAGAGAGAGACAAAGTGTGTGTGTGAGTGACAGAGAGAGAGCGAGAGGAGAGAGAGAGAGAGAGCGAGAGAGAGAGAGAGAGAGAGAGAGAGAGATGTAAACAGTAACACTGTTTGGTCGTTTTGTGGTTTATGTAAATGATCTAATCACTTGAACAAACGTTCCCAGTTCAGCTGAGCCGCACGGAGCGGGACGGCCATGTGTCTCTAATCCACACCACACTTCCGGTTACCGATCCAATTAACCCTCTCCACTGTTTCACTGGAACCTAACCCTAACCCTGGATAAATACCACTCACAGCTCTCACTAGAGACTTCACATTTAACGGTCGCCCTGGAAACAGACTTCATAAACAAACAAACAAACAAACAAACAAACTGCTGTCTGATCACCTGCAGAGAGTCCAACATCAGACCTCGTCAGGTTAACGCCGCTACACGAACCTCCGGTGACCTACAACACACAGGTGCGTTTCTAAACATACGGCCCAGACAACCACCTGTCCTTTTATTATGGGATGTCCCGTCGCTTTTTAATAAGTCAGTTTCTTATACAAAACACAAACAAACAAAACAAGTAAATCTAAAACGATGTATTTGTACAGGACAGTGAAATAAACAGCGTCCTGAGGTGCTAGATTTCGGCTCATCTTAAACAGGCTGGCACTTTGTTCCGTCTTTCCATCCGACCTGAACCGGAGCAGGTGGAGCGGGAAGGTTAATGAGGAAGGCCAACTCGGCTTCATCGCGGTTCTCCAGGCGTTCAGGGCTGACCCATTGTAGCTTGGCGGTCAATACACACTAGTAGAGAGGTGCTGGTTAGCATTAGCATAGCTAGCATGATAACCAGCACGAATGCGTCCCACCACATTAAAGGAGCAGCACAAACGGACGAGTGAAGAAGAGAGAGTGAAGGCCGAGAGTAACAGCTGGTGTCAGGTGTAGGTTCCGGTAGCTTTGATTACCTGGAGTTGTCGGAGAGGCGCAGGTAACAGCGCACGACGTGCTTCAACAGTCGCGCTGAAGGCTCTTTAGACAGCTGCAGGACCATCTTCCCCTGCAACAGCCGAGCAACCACAGCACAACACAGCGGTTATTAACCGTACCCCTAAACCACCCGCCCAGCCACTTAGGAACCCCCCGGTGGTGCTCTTACCAGGATCATGGCTACGTGGGAGAACCGCTCGTAGGTCTGGCAGATGTAGGCTAGACCCGTGTCATCCAGCAAGATCTTCTGCAGGATAAACGTGGCAACCTGTAGCAGGGCAGACGAGCGGTCAGTGCGCTGGCAGTTAGACATCACTACTGAACCCCCCCCGTGTTAGTGGTCTCTCATTAGACCTGCTCACCAACTCTCCTTCCCTCAGAGTTTAGCTCCAAGCTGCCACCCACCTTACCCAACACTATCGCATCTCCTGTAGCCAATCATCATATCATATATCATACAGCTCAAGCTAGTGTTTTTGGTGATCCCTAACAGGACCACGCATGGTGAAACTGTGAGCCCACCGTCTTGGAGAGCTCGCTGCCGGACTCCATGATGCGCAGACACAGCGGGATGATTTCTGTCGTCAACAGGAAGTTAATCACTTCCTGCTCGTCCGTCTTCACCAACGCTCCTGCACAACACAGACACACACACACATAGTGTCATCACCGGCAACCCATTCTCTCCTGCTCAGGAGATACGATATCTGAGTGGTCCTTGGTCTCCCCTTCCCCGGCTGATCTGCCCTTCCCCGGCTGGTCACCCCTTCCCCGGCTGGTCACCCCTTCCCCGGCTGGTCCCCGCTCCCTTCTGCCGGTCTTGGTTATGCTCCTTAGCTCGTCAGCAGGCCTGACTAAAACGGCCGCAGTAGAGTAACTAGCTGCTGGCACTGATCATGAACTCTCTCACTTAGAGAACCTATGAGAGGGTTCTAGATCACTCAGAACCTTTCTAAAAGGTTTTTCTCCGAGCTCCTCTACTGTATTTCAGTCATACAATGTCATAAGACTTATCCATCCATCCATCCATCCATCCATGTGACTGAAATGCTCTGTTACTACTGGAGGTCAGGGAACTCACCGATGACTCCGAGGCTGGTGAGGCGAAGGTATTCGAAGGGTCTCGTTTTACTAACGGTGTGCAGAAAGGGGTACAGGAACAGCGGGATGTGGGCCGCCAAAAACGCAGAGCTGGAAGAAACCAACACACAGAGAGGAACATTTAATGCTGGGATCACAACAGTGTATGGAACATGGCAGCACTGGAGTCACGGCACAACGCACGTCAGTACAGATCATGACTCCTTACTCTATACTCCATACTCTCCCACACATTACACATGACTCGGCTTGTTGTCCTGGAGTGTGCGGTACTTACCGTGTCTCTACGTGCGAGGCCACACACTGCAGCAGCGCTAAGGCGTTACACACTCTGTTGGACTGGTGTGCGGTCAGCGTGGGAGGGTTGATGGAGGGGTAGATGTTCACTATTTCCTGTTCAAAAACATCAAAAGAAGAACATCAATCAGACACAGCGCTGGGAGAGTCAGTCACACACCTCACTCAGCAGGTCCATCACTCTACACGTCAGCGACGGCACGCGTCCGTCTCCTAACCAACCTCGTCCGATCATCTACCGAATCCTGCCGCAGCTGGACACATGGCACAGCGTTCAGGACACTACGCAGGGTCAGGGCCGGTTCTCTGGTAAAGGTTTACACACCTGGGCTGTGTTTCCGGTCTCAGGTGGAAGTCTGTACCTGCCTTCTGGGTGCCTATGAGACCTCAGACCACAGACCCCTTTCACACCACTCGCTCTGCGCAGCGCTCCAAAGTGGGAGTGGAGAATGAAGCGGGGATAGCGGGGGACTCTCAGATGATGCTGTGTGTAGGCATGGCGGTGGACTCCATCACGGTGTTCGTCAGCTCCACTCACCAACGCCTCCACCTCCGATTCACGCAGCTGTACAAGCAGTTTGTCCGCACTGCATGTCCAGCAGAGCATCCGCCGAGGTGAGGTACCCGACACGTCTACCGCTCAACGCGTCACAAAGAAGTGAGAACGCCATCCGCGTTATCTGATGCGGTGTCAGTTACGGTGAACTGTTTCCCACGGTGCCTCACACTGTCTGAGCACTGCGGCCTTGTCACGCGCTCACAGGCAGGATTTCTCCGTATAGGAGGTGCGGAAGCTCCCGGAATCTAAAGCCGGCAGCGATAAAACTACCACTGTAGGTGCGGGAAGCTTGTAGGTGAGGAAACCTCATTGGGCTCCACAGGTGCCAAAAAATATTCACGTTACTGCCACTGTACCTGCGACCGCACAAATCCCAGATCTGTCTAAATACCGCACATTCAGTCCAGACCATGATCAACACGCTGGACTAGGCGGGTCGAGGACCCCTCTGGTGTGCGTCGGACCGAGCTGGACCGACACCTACCCAGGCGGCTCATCCCAACCCCCGACATTCCTCTCCCCGCAGGAGGTTTCGGAGGTGCTGAGTGTTGGGAGCGTTCGCCGTATCGTACCTGAAGGAGTGCAGCTATGGTCCCACACGAGTGCCAGAGCATCGGGGCCAGGTCAGTCACCGACTCCCGCTTCTTGCTGAGCTCCAGCAGCGCGTTCTCCCGGGTCTCGGGGCTGGACAGCTCATTGATCCACTGGTAGATCTTTTCACGGTCCACCTGCGCCAGCGCGGTGCTCACAGCCTGCGGAACACACAACCACACGTTAACCAGCCACACAAACAGAGCCACGGAATCACCAGGCCGCGGTGTCGGACCCGCACACGGACCCGCACACACACCCGCACACCATGTCAGGGTCACGGAAGTGCTGAGAAAGATCCACCACCCACATAGTACAGCCCCGGTAAAACGATGGAACCACCACGCGGGAGGAGGAGCGCAAACCAGAGACGCACCACAAAACTACCTGTCCTCGGAATTCCAGCCTCCCGGGATTGGGAAACAACGAAGAAGAGAGAGAGGGAATTGTGTAGTCAGCCACGTTTGGGCTTGTAGATCAAGCAGAGGATGGGAATACGGAGTCACTGAATTCCGAGGGGAACATTACGGAGTCATGAGAAACACGGCACCGTTAGAACTCCTCCACCTCCGGCTCTGGAACAGCTTGGATTGTCCCGAGGCATGGACCTACCTACCGACCCACGGTGTTCCTCATCACTCCGGCTCCAGCTGTCCCTCACTGCTGTTGGAGGGTGGAGTCTCCACCACAGCACCATCACCACCATAACCGAACATCCTCTCGGCTGACGGAATGGGAGGAGTGGTTCTGGTATTTACTGACGGCGTACTGAGCACCATGTCCCCGCACCTTTACCTCACACGCAGCCCATATCATCAGTGACTGTGGAAGTTTACCTGTGTCCTCAGAGAGTCGTCTATAGAAGTTTCACTGGACCGGCACCAAACAGAACCTCCAGCACCACCACCTTGCCCGGTGCAGACTTCACGATTCATCACTGAGGATCACTTTGATCTGGTCATCCACCGTCCCGGACTGTATCTCACGGTAACCGTGTTCCTCTCTGTTCTGGTGTTAACCCCGGCTGTCGGCCTTTTCCAGACGCACATCCCGTTTCCTCCAGCCCATCCCCCACGGTCCGGTCACAGACCCAGTTTGTGTGGTCAGGCGTTTTCTGTTACGCGGCTTTATGTCTCTACCTGGACTCTTTGATGTTCTCCTCCTACCTGGATGCTTCCCTTTTACAACCTTCCCATTTAGTCTGTACTTGGTTCGGACGTTAGACACAGCTGACCGGGAACACTCTCCTGCAACATTCCATGATACTGACCTTCCGGAAGAAGTTTTAGAATTCCCTCCTTTGTTTCAGATGAGGTCTCTGGTGCTGGAGCCCTGATCCATGTCACCCCCTGCTGTGGAGCAGCTCTCCAGGTGTGAGCAGTCCTTAACACCTGAACACTAATACGAGGAAATCTGATGCAGAGATATTCCATAACACGTTCCTCGGAATTCAGTGATTCCATATTTTTCCTCTACTTGATCTAAAAACCCAATCGTGACTGACTACACAATTCCACTTCTGGAATTTTCTGGAATTTTGAAGAAAGGTAGATCTTCCTCCAACAGTGGTGATCCCAGTCAGGGGTAGTACCTGCTCTGTGGGGGTCCTGTGGGGGTCCTGACCATTGAAGAACAGGGTAATACAGTACACAGAGAAACAGATGGACTACAGTCTGGATCTGTACACCTACAGAGTGTCCTGTATGGTCAGTGGAGCTGATGGAGGGGACAGCAGGTGTAGTACAGTACAGTCAGTCAGTCCCATGACTATCCATTATTCATTAACTGCCCCTAATTAGCTGTTGCCCTCAGTTAACGTTACAGCTGTTAGTTTACAGCTGTTTAAAGCCCATAATGAACACTGGGTTCCCCAACACTGGAGCTCGCCGTGGGCGGAAAGGGTTTAGATCCTTTTACTACAGGGGCTCCAGGTTTACCTCACTCCACTTCACTGGGCTATGCTAACAGGCTAGCAACTTTCTAGTCAAGTTAAATAGCCCGCTAGCTAGCGGTAGCTAACACAAACACCCAGAAAACACAGCTCGTATAAAAGGTGAAGTTCTTTACATGTAAAACCACCATAAATCCCAGCTACACATCCCAAATATCCTTCTTTACAGCGCCTGCTGTGAGTCTATACCGCCTATACCGCTAGCTCGCTCAGACTGGCCACAGTAAAACACAGCCAGCGGAGCTAACCGACAGCTAGCCTTAGCGCTAGCATTAGCACTGGCTACCTAGCGGAAATATAAACATCAGATCTAATCACTCATAAGCTCTCTGGTTTTTAATCATCTCCCCGGTACTGAAACACCTCCTGCCGTATGAACCCAGCTGTTTCGAAAGACTCGCTTTCAGCTCAGAACAAAGTTCGCGGCTACCGCCAAGTTAGCTAGCTGGCTAACCCGGCTAGCAGGCCTCAGAGAGTTAGCGCAGATAATGGAGGGTAAAGCGGAGGACGGGACGAGTGCGGGAAAACTCACCGCTCCTGTGGCCAGCATTCTCGGAGAGGGCTGTCTGTGATCCGCCAGTACCTTTTCAGCCAAAACTAATGAAGCGGCTCTCTTTCACATGGGAAATCCTGTCTGTGGAGAGCGCACAGCGCCTTTCAAGCCCCTCCGACACAAGAGAGCAGCGTTCAGCAGCTCCAGCAGGGGGCGCCATGCAGGCCAGGAGCTCCGGCAGGGGGCGCCAGACCAGCCAGGCAGGCCAGGAGCTCCGGCAGGGGGCGCCAGACCAGCCAGGCAGGCCAGGAGCTCCAGCAGGGGGCGCCAGACCAGCCAGCAGCACCAGCAGAGGGCGCCAGGGCAGCCAGGCAGGCCAGCAGCTCCTGCATGGAGGCGCCAGACCAGCCAGCAGCACCAGCAGAGGGCGCCAGGGCAGCCAGGCAGGCCAGCAGCTCCAGCAGAGGGCGCCCAAATAGTCCCCCAAAGTAAAATGATTATTTCCAGATTTTTCCATCATCAACATTCTATATAAACCCAGAAGACACGTGTGTGTTCTAGACATGGAGAACCCTGGTGAGGAGGGCAGTAGGTCCAGACCACATCAGTCCTGGACTCCTGAGACACTGCGCAGACCAGCTGTGTGGGACAGTACAGGACGTTTCCAATCTAAGCCTGAGACAGGAGAGAGGGACGGTGCTCTGGAGGACATCATGTGTAGTACCTGTAACGGCTACAGACCAGTGGCACTGGCCTCTCACCTGATGGAGGCTCTGGACAGACTAGTCCTCACCTGTCTTCATTCACTGGTGGGCTCAGCTATGGATCCTCTGCCCACCAGCCAAGCCTCTGGGTGGAGGAGGCAGTCATCCACCTTCTCCACAGATCCTTTGCTCACCTTGTAAAGGCAGGAAGCACTGCTAGAACCATGTTCTCTGATCTATCTAGTGCTTCCACACCGTCAGGCCCACTCTAGTGGGGAGCAAGCTGGAGAACGTGGGGGTGGACCACCATCCCATCACCTGGAGCATGGATCTCACAAACAGGCCCCAGCATGTGGGAGTTAGGGACCGTACGTCCGACACAACACTCTGCAACGCCCGCCACTGTCCCATACAGGGTTCAGGACGCGGCCTAGTGTGGTGGTTCTAGCTCAATAGAATAAAATAAAGAACAGGGAGTGATGACGTCTAGAACACGACGTCTGAAGGGTTTTCCCTGCTGGTGCTGATACGAGTACACTGTCAGGTCACACCGGCCCCTAAAGGCAGAGCTGACCGAGTTACGCCAGCAGTTTTTGGTGAGATATGGTTGCACCATACCGGACCACCGGGACCCTTTGTTGAGTCACTCATTAACCGCGACAGGGCAGATGTTGTGTTTGCTGTGGGGACGTGAGGAAACGTTCTGGAGCGGTTTCAGAGTCATTTATTAAACTGGGCTCCT
>JAMWET010005424.1:0-62500 GCA_024036415.1 Prochilodus magdalenae | reverse complement strand
TCCGCTGCATTGTTCATGAGGCTGTTACACCGGTGGACCAAGAGCTCATAAACATCCGGGATAACGTTCCTGTATAAACAAATTAGGAGCTGATTATCCCAGCTGCTCTGTGTTCAGAGAAATTCACAGAGCTGTAGGAGAACAGGACCCCAGCGTTAATACACTGGACGCGAAGTTTAAGGGAGCCAAAGAAGCGGGCATGGATGAACTTTATAATAGGAGTGTAGTGTTTCAGAAGGAGTGTTAAGTGTTTCAGAAGGAGTGATGAGTGTTTAGGAGGAGTGTTGAGTGTTTAGGAGCAGTGTTGAGTGTTTAGGAGGAGGGTTGAGTGTTTAAGGAGGAGTGTTGAGTGTTTAGGAGGAGGGTTGAGTGTTTAGAAGGAGTGTTGAGTGTTTAAGAGGAGTGTTGAGTGTTTCAGGAGGAGTGTTGAGTGTTTCAGAAGGAGCGTTGAGTGTTTTAGGAGCAGTGTTGAGTGTTTAGGAGGAGTGTTGAGTGTTTAGGAGAAGTGTTGAGTGTTTTAGGAGCAGTGTTGAGTGTTTAGGAGGAGTGTTGAGTGTTTAGGAGAAGTGTTGAGTGTTTTAGGAGGAGTGTTGAGTGTTTAAGAGGAGTGTAGAGTGTTTAGGAGGAGTGTTGAGTGTTTAGGAGCAGTGTTGAGTGTTTAGGAGGAGGGTTGAGTGTTTTAGGAGAGGTGTTGAGTGTTTAGGAGGAGTGTTGAGTGTTTAGGAGGAGTGTTGAGTGTTTAGGAGCAGTGTTGAGTGTTTAGGAACAGTGTTGAGTGTTTAGGAGGAGTGTTGAGTGTTTAGAAGGAGTGTTGAGTGTTTAAGAGGAGTGTTGAGTGTTTCAGGAGGAGTGTTGAGTGTTTCAGAAGGAGTGTTGAGTGTTTTAGGAGCAGTGTTGAGTGTTTAGGAGGAGTGTTGAGTGTTTAGGAGAAGTGTTGAGTGTTTTAGGAGCAGTGTTGAGTGTTTAGGAGGAGTGTTAAGTGTTTTAGGAGGAGTGTTGAGTGTTTAAAAGGAGTGTAGAGTGTTTCAGGAGGAGTGTTGAGTGTTTAGGAGCAGTGTTGAGTGTTTAGGAGCAGTGTTGAGTGTTTAGGAGGAGGGTTGAGTGTTTTAGGAGAGGTGTTGAGTGTTTCAGAAGGAATGTTGAGTGTTTAGGAGAAGTGTTGAGTGTTTAGGAGGAGTGTTGAGTGTTTAGGAGGAGTGTTGAGTGTTTAAGAGGAGTGTTGAGTGTTTTTGGAGGAGTGTTGAGTGTTTTAAGGGGAGTGTTGAGTGTTTCAGGAGGAGTGTTGAGTGGTTTAGGAGAAGTGTTGAGTGTTTAGGAGGAGTGTTGAGTGTTTAGGAGGAGTGTTGAGTGTTTAGGAGGAGTGTTGAGTGTTTAGGAGCAGTGTTGAGTGTTTAGGAGGAGTGTTGAGTGTTTTAGGAGCAGTGTTGAGTGTTTAGGAGCAGTGTTGAGTGTTTAGGAGCAGTGTTGAGTGTTTAGGAGGAGTGTTGAGTGTTTTAGGAGGAGTGTTGAGTGTTTAGGAGCAGTGTTGAGTGTTTAGGAGCAGTGTTGAGTGTTTAGGAGGAGGGTTGAGTGTTTTAGGAGAGGTGTTGAGTGTTTCAGAAGGAATGTTGAGTGTTTAGGAGGAGTGTTGAGTGTTTAGGAGGAGTGTTGAGTGTTTAAGAGGAGTGTTGAGTGTTTTTGGAGGAGTGTTGAGTGTTTTAAGGGGAGTGTTGAGTGTTTCAGGAGGAGTGTTGAGTGGTTTAGGAGGAGTGTTGAGTGTTTTAGGAGGAGTGTTGAGTGATTAAGAGGAGTGTAGAGTGTTTCAGGAGGAGTGTTGAGTGTTTTAGGAGGAGTGTTGAGTGTTTAGGAACAGTGTTGAGTGTTTAGGAGGAGTGTTGAGTGTTTTAGAAGAAGTGTTGAGTGTTTTAAGAGGAGTGTTGAGTGTTTAGGAGCAGTGTTGAGTGTTTAGGAGCAGTGTTGAGTGTTTAGGAGGAGTGTTGAGTGTTTCAGGAGAAGTGTTGAGTGTTTTAAGAGGAGTGTTGAGTGTTTTAAGAGGAGTGTTGAGTGTTTAGGAGGAGTGTTGAGTGTTTAGGAGGAGTGTTGAGTGTTTCAGAAGGAATGTTGAGTGTTTAGGAGGAGTGTTGAGTGTTTAGGAGGAGTGTTGAGTGTTTAAGAGGAGTGTTGAGTGTTTTAAGAGGAGTGTTGAGTGTTTTAGGAGGAGTGTTGAGTGTTTAGGAGGAGTGTTGAGTGTTTTAGGAGGAGTGTTGAGTGTTTAGGAGGAGTGTTGAGTGTTTTAGGAGAAGTGCTGAGTGTTTAGGAGGAGTGTTGAGTGTTTTAGGAGAGGGTTTAAGTGTTTAGGAGGAGTGTTGAGTGTTTTAGGGGTAGTGTTGAGTGTTTTAGGAGAAGTGTTGAGTGTTTAAGAGGAGTGTTGAGTGATTTAGAAGGAGTGTTAAGTGTTTAGGAGGAGTGTTGAGTGTTTAGGAGCAGTGTTGAGTGATTTAGAAGGAGTGTTAAGTGTTTAGGAGGAGTGTTGAGTGTTTAGGAGGAGTGTTGAGTGTTTAGGAGGAGTGTTGAGTGTTTAGGAGGAGTGTTGAGTGTTTAAGAGGAGTGTTGAGTGTTTAGGAGAAGTGTTGAATGTTTAGGAGGAGTGTTGAATGTTTAGGAGGAGTGTTGAGTGGTTTAGAAGGAGTGTTGAGTGTTTAGGAGGAGTGTTGAGTGTTTAGGAGGAGTGTTGAATGTTTAGGAGGAGTGTTGAATGTTTAGGAGGAGTGTTGAGTGGTTTAGAAGGAGTGTTGAGTGTTTAGGAGGAGTGTTGAGTGTTTAGGAGGAGTGTTGAGTGTTCTCCTAACCGGGTTTCTGTGTTCAGGAGCTGAATCTTCCGGTGGTGGGCTCTCAGATCGTGGGCCTCGTTCCCCTGAAGGCGGTGCTGGACTGCGCTGACTTCTACATCCAGGAAGATAAGCTCTTTGTGGTGGAGGAGGAACACAAAGTTCGGCTGGTGAGCACCGGGAAGACGCCGGGCCTGGCGAGGGCCTACAGAGATCCGTTAGCTCAGCAGGTCTTCACTCACTTACACTGTTCTTGCTTTGCTCAGGTGATCAGCAGGCTGGGTCTGGACTCTCTGGGGCCGTTCGTGCCCAAGGAGCGGATCATAGAGTAAGTCCCGGGCCTTTAGTTCTCAGGTGGCCGGACAGTAGAACCACAGGGTGGGCTGGGTGGTGCTGAAGCAGGGGCTGTCGGGCTCAGTAAGCATAAAACCTGATTGGCCGGTGCTGTGTGCAGGTACATGGTGGAAGCCGGTCCGGACGAGGGACGGCTGGTGTCTCTCTCTCTGCAGCAGTTTGTCCGGAGTGTTGGTGCCAGGACGGCAGCTCCGGGGGGCGGGTCTGTTTCTGCGGCCATTGCTGCCATGGTAACACGGCCTGTCTATCATTTCCATCCCTCACCATCACGGCTCTGGTAGTGATCGGTAGGATCGCTGCCACGGTCACGCACCTTGACCCCCGTGTCCTCCGTGTCTCAGGGTGCGGCTCTGGGCTGTATGGTGGGCCAGATGACGTACGGAAAGCGGCAGTTCGAGGCTCTGGATGGCGTGATGAGGAGACTCATCCCTCCATTGCACCAGGCCATGAATGACCTCCTGCTGACCGTAGATGCCGACAGCTCCGCCTTCAACAGCTACATGGTAAACATCGGCACCGAGCCGCCATTCACATCGGCAGAGCTGCGGACCCCCAGCCGTCTTTATAATCCACACAGTAATCAAATCTCATTAAATATGCGCGTCCTATCGCTGTAGGTCAGAGGTCACCCTTCCTTTAACCTCCTGTGATAAACTGGAGTTCTACAAATAATTAAAAACTGCTGAGAACACAGGAACACCTGAATACCGGGAACACCTGGAACATCTGGAACACCAGGAACACCTGAATACCGGGAACACCTGGAACATCTGGAACACCAGGAACACAAGAATACCGGGAACACCTGGAACACCTGGAGCACAGGAACACCAGGAACACCTGAATACCGGGAACACTGGGAACACCTGGTAGACCACCAACACTGTAGCTGATAGGTGGTTACTTTGGTATCCCAGGTGGTTGCTAGGGTATTATGAGGTTGCTAAGGTATCTTAGCTGGTTGCCAAGGTATTGTTATGCAGTTTCTATGGTACTCCCATGTGGTTGCTAGAGTGTTGCTTAGTGGTCGCCATAAGGTTGTTATGGTATCCCACATGGTTGCTAAGGTGTTGCTATGCAGTTTCTAACATGTCCCTGGTAAGGCTGTTGCTATGGTATTCTAGGTGTTTGCTAAGATGTTGCAAAGTGGTTTCCAACTGGTGTCCAGATGGTTCCTAGGGTGTTGCTAGGTGGTTGCTATGGTACCCAGGTGTTACTGTCCATCTCTGGACAATGGGCTGATCACCCCAGAGTCCAGAAACTCAACACCACTGAGTGTGTTTGGGCTTATCTGGATGGAGAGAAGCTTGAAGACTGCCATGTGGAGGCGTGTCCCTCTGAGGAGCAGAGAGGGCGTCTCCTGAGAGGTACGGAGGCTGGAATGATGGTGGGCACACTGAACACGGGTTAGGAACTGATAAGGAAGGGTGGTCTCTGATCCCATATGGATGTGCACTCGGCTGGGGGCGTGTCTGTATGTCATTATGGTGTCCTGGGACTAACTCCTCTCTCTCTTTACTCTCAGGCTGCGTTAAAAATGCCCAGAAGCACACCGGAGGAAGCTAAAAGGTATGACCACATTCCGGACATTCCGTAATTCCGTCACACATCCACCTCACACATTCCTCTGGGCAGCAGTAACACTTGTACTGTATATTGACTGGCTAGAGGCTCCCATCCAGCCAGACTTCATACACTACACCCTTCAAAACTCCAGCTACAGCACCACCTAGTGGACAAAGGTTCCACTGCGTGCCTTTAAAAACATTCCGAGCTCTAATCTGCCGGTCTGCAGGAGGGAGGAGGCCATGCAGGACGGGCTGAAGAAAGCGGTGGGGGTCCCGCTGTCCCTGGCCGAGAGAGTGACCTCGCTGTGGCCCGCACTGAAGGAGATCGTCCAGTATGGCAACGTGGCCTGTAAATCAGATGCTCAGGTGAGGCTGTGGCACAGACCATCCACCCACACTCATCCTCCAGCTCACTAACTGGTGATGTAAGAGTAAGCAGACGTTCAGTCTGACTAACACTGTACAGCATACATCTGTCCCCATCTCGTCCCTCTTCTTCTCGTCCTCTCATAACAGTCCATCATGGAGGGGGCTCGGCCTTCTAGCTTAAGCGGAAGGTGCTCCACCCTTCACATGCTCCAACCAGAGGTGTTAAAACTGATAACTCGATTAACCTGATGGAGCACATTTACACCACACAGTCATTTACTGCATCTGGTCTGCACGTGGGGGCTGTTAGCACTCAGCACTGAGGGGGAGGAAACCCACACCAGCAGGATCTCTCTGTAAGTCACTCGTACACACAGGGAATGAAACGTGTGGTGTTCCACAGGGCACTGACAGGAAGGAGAAGGTTCTGTTCAGCTTGGTCTGGCGTCCAACAGCTCGGCAGACAGTTAGCGGAGCTAGCAGGGCTAGGGCCTTGTGTAGGAACTGAACACCACCGCATACTGGGATTCCTATAGCAGGACTCGTGGATATCCGCGGTTCCCAGATTGACTTCACTTCTCAGGGGTGATGCAACTAGCTGCTGGTCACTTCTTACATGGATGCCTCATAAGAGGACACCAGGTGAGGAGCTAGTGATTCCCAGGTCTGTATAACCAGTGTCCAGAAGTCCGCCTAGGGTGCACCTAGGGAGACTCCGGGAGTTCACATCGCTGGAGGCTAGCAATGAGGACACACCAGGCGGTGCTGCCTTGTGGAGCGGCTGGTTGTAAAGCGCTCCCTTCCTGACCATCGGCTCAACTTCCCTCACACTCAGCTGCTGACTTTGTCGTGCAACCCCTCACACAGACTGCAGTTCCGTTAGAGACCTGTAGGTGACCTTACGACTCCTCTGATGTGCAGGTAGCGGCTAAAGCTCTGGAGACGGCTGTGTACGGAGCGTATTACAACGTCGTCATCAACCTCAAAGACATCACTGACCAGTCCTTCAAGAAGGCCGTGAGTAACCACACGAACACCCTGACACGGTACATACCTCCAAAGGACTTCTGCACCCAGAAGGAAGTGAGCCGCACATACAGAGGTCTGTCTCTCAGTATGGCGTCGGGCCGCCGTGTTCGCTAACCCAACACGCCAGACGTCTCGGTATGGAGCTGTAGAGGTTCCTGATGGAGTCCTGTGATAATCCATCCCATGCAGCTTGAACATCCTCACACAGTTCCTGCAGATGGTGCGGTAGGGGTGGAGGTGGAGGGACACCAGGTCCTCTGGACGTGTGACGACACACCGTCCATCTCGGTGCTGACCACGGTGCCTCCACACACGGGTTCGTTGGGCGTCTCCACCAAGACTAAAGCGGGACTCGTCACTGAAGATGACCCGCTGCCATTCTGAGTCACTCCATGACAGTCTGGTACGACACCACTGCAGTCTTTGGTGACGGTGACGTGGTGTTAAGGACAGTCGTGGTAACGGTCTGTGTACTGTGCTGGAGGTCTGTAGTGGTGGTGTTGGGTCACTCACAAAGGATGCTACCAACACAGCAGCACAAGCGGAATGGAAAGCACGCCCAACAGGACGACCTTATATGGTTAGTCAGGTACAGCGAAAAGGCCCACCCTTGCTTACGTGCTAGCCAATGACGTCGAAACACTTTAGCATGTCTCATGACGTCAAACCTGACGATTCACCTTCTGACGTGCCACCTGACCCTTTGATGATGAGTGTATGTGCTACGTGACGTGACGTGACGTGACCTGACCTGACCTGACCTGACCTGACCTGACCTGACCTGACCTGACCTGACCTGACCTGACCTGACCTGACCTGACCTGATGTAACGTTTGATGTACTGTCTCTCTCTCTTGTCCATGTTCGGTGTCAGACGGAGGAGAGGGCGTCCGCACTGCTGAACCAGGCCAGAGAGAGTGTTACTGTGGTGCTGCAGGCTGCGGACCGGCGCCGCTGAGCACCCTCGCCTGTGTCACAGAGGAGAGAGCAGGGCGCCGCCTTCCACAGCCCGTTTAGTAATTGCTAGTATACGTACCAGAGCCTCCCTCCAGCGCCCTGCACATCACGTAGCTGCACAGACAGGCATGAACTCGGCCAGACTGGGGGACCAGCTGTTCAGCCTCATCCTCTCTCTGCTGCTCAACCAGGAGGAGACTTCAGGAAGCCCCAGTGCACTTACCCTACGCCCCCACCTTCACCCCCCGCACCTCATTAATCACACCACTGCTTGTGTATCTACTCAACCTGTTCATATACGCTAATATGGTATAGCTATAATCACACGCCGCTGCGGTCAGATCATCTCCGAAATGGGAACTTTACAGGAGAAGGGAAAACTGCTGTTGCAGGATGGAAGACGCACCATCCTGCAGCCCCACCCTCCTCGTTTAACACCTCATACACCATTACAGATTCTGAAATCATGAGTTCCTTCAGTTTGTGTTTCTCTAATAAAGCTATTGATCAGACTACAGTGTCCAATCACGACCATGCATGTCCAGATTCCTGGAAAGGACCAAACACAGCATGTCCTCCTGGGGACAACATACGCAAGGCAGCTGCCTGGGTGTGTTTACTGTTTACCTGTACAGTGGCCTGGTCTATGGTGGTGAAGCGGCACATCAGTAGCACTGAGCCTCGAGCACGGATCGCCTGGATACGGTCCGGAGGCCTCAGCTGATATAGCATAGAGGCCCTACGCTGTGTTAGCACACTGTTCCTAATAAACTGTCCGGTGATAACAGGGGGTTATGCATCAGTTTCAGTTCCAAGCAGTAGAACTTTTCAAAGGTGTGGCGCCATCCGGTGGCCACAACTGCACATTGCATGAGATGTAACAGCAGGAGGAAATAGGAATGCAGCAGTGTGGGAATTCTGATGTTGGGAATATCTCACAGTCACACATACACCTCGTGCAGGTAAACCGCCTTCTGTAATGATCACTGCACACCTGGACGGGCCACCACATCCCACAGCCCCATCATCTTCATTTAACACCTCATACACCATTACAGATTCCAAAATCAGATTCCTAAATCAGATTCCAAAATCATGAGCTGGAACACAGGGATATCGGAAGGCACACTATCCACTGACACATCCATTCTATTGAATGGAGTAGACTGGCTCCATCTGGTGGTCAAAGGTGCACACTACAGGACAATGCGAGCAAATCCAAGACCACGCTGGAAACGGGGGTCGTTGGGCGCTGTGCAGAGCGGCTCTCCCTCCCGAGGAGTCCTCCATCATCCACCGAGCCAATCCTAGCCTGCTGAGCAGCAGGGGTGCTGAGGCTGCGCTATAAAACCCAGCTGAGATCAACCGAAGCCCCTTCAGACCCTCGGCGCTCCCGTGCGTAAAAGTGCCCTTCGAGCAAAAACCAAAGGACGCCCAGACGACATGAACGCGCTCCTCCTCCTCGTCTCCCTCACGACGCTGCTGACCCTTGGACGGGGTCAGAGCCCCACGGCCGCGGAGGAAGGCGAGCAGTGTTCCACGTGCGAGTCGAGGCAGCAGAGCAAGCTGATGCGTCTGCGCTCCATCAAGGCGCAGATCCTGAGTCTGCTGCGCCTGGAGCAGGCGCCCAACATCAGCAGGGAGGCCGTGAGGCAGCTGCTGCCCAGAGCGCAGCCGCTGCTCGAGCTGCTGAGCCAGTACGAGCAGAAGGGAGGGATGGCCGAGGACGATGAGGAGCAAGCCACCACCGAGACCATCATCGCCGTGGCCACGGAACGTAAGCGCGTTGGCTTTTACGCGCGGCTGTTGCGCATCTTTCTGAGTTCCCGGGCTGCTTTGATCAGATGACTAGCGTTCGTTTAGCGTTTACATACCACAGTATAATAACTGAGTCACTCAGAGCGGGTTCGGTGTGAAACGCTGCGTTCTAGATACTATTAGAACTGCTCACAGTGGTGGTGAAGGTAACCAGACGTCCCCTCTAAAAGCTCCCTCACAGGAAGCTCCTACAGGAGGTGGTTCTGAATACGCTGCCTGATGTCTGAGACGCTGTTTATGATAGTGTGGAGAAGATCTCAGCCTTAAACTCCATTCATGGTGGAGGGATACATGCTGCAGGGCGCTGTGAGGTCAAATAGTCCCCCACAGGAACTTAGTATTCCCAGGTTTTCCAGATTTTCATCACCAACATTCCATACACACTCAGAAGACACGTGTAGGGTCACTGGTGGCTCAGATAGTCAGTACAATGTCTATATGCGTGTTCTAGATATGGAGAACCCTGGTTCCCATCACCACCACTGTACAGAACTCTGGTTCCAGGTGTTCCAGGTGTTTGTTGTGTTTGCAAACGAGCTCTTATTACTGAAAATATTCGTTATTTAATTCAATTTAATTTCATACTAATGGCTAATGTTAGCATGTCACAGCTCTATCAGCTAGTGAGCAGGTGTAGTGGAAATAAATACATCAAAATACTCAAACAAACAAACAAATAAACAAACAAATAAACAAACAAATAAATAAACGAAGGCCTGCCGTTTGAGCCCATGATGATGATGATGTGGTGCCCATGTGGCATCTTATATAGCGCTAGCATTATTCGCCCTACGTAGCATAGTGCTTACTATAGAGACCTGACTGGAAAGTGGCCATGGGACGGCGAGCCGATTAACCAGTGAGGGTATCACCAGCGCTGCTACACGACTGACACACGATATAGTTCACTGCTCCTGATCTAGGAAGCGTTTTTTAAAGGTGGCGCTGGTTAACTAGCTAGCTACGTGCATTAGCCGTCTGGTCAGCTCCTGCAGGAAGGAGCTGATGGAGTGATTGATGACTCTAAGGTCTGTTTCTTTGTCTTACAGAACAGTTTTAGCCTAAAACCAACCCAATCCAGCCTAATTACCAATCCAACCCAATCCAGCCTAATTACCAATCCAACCCAATCCAGCCTAATTACCAATCCAACCCAATCCAGCCTAATTACCAATCCAACCCAATCCAGCCTAATTAATAACAGGTAAATTAGCGACACTGGCTAAGCTAGCTAGACTGCGCCACTGACTGAAACAGACAGGTCATGTAGCTAGCTAACTAGCTACATTCATTAGCCGTCTGCTGCTAGTTTCACACATCAGAGTCGTTTTAATTTAATCCCAGGGTCTTGTATAGTACAGAGCAGCTTTAGTAAAGAGTAACGCTCCAAACTAATAACAGGTAAATTAGCTACACTGGGTTAGCTAGCTAGCTAGCTTCTGCCATTGACGACAAAAAGGCAGCTCAAGTAGCCGCTATGGTGGGTTTAGGCCTAACGCCTCAGCATGTCCTGGAACTCCAGCTCTGGAGGAGAGGAGAGGAGAGGAGGAGAGAGGAGAGGAGAGGAGAGGAGAAGAGAGGAGAGGAGAAGAGGAGAGAGGAGAGAGGAGAGGAGAGGAGGAGAGAGGAGAGGAGAGGAGGAGAGAGGAGAGGAGAGTCTGCAGCTAATAATCTGGGTTACAGTCTTATACCACTGGAGGGCAGCACCGTGTAGTGCCAGTGGGGTCTAATGTTAGCTAGCTGTTGACGCTAGCTAGCGTTAGCACCTACCGGCATAGCCGAGCTGGTCCTGTGCAGACTCTCGATATGGTCTGTGGGGTCTGTCGGTGGTTCGTGTTGTGAGGTCACGTCTTCGTGTTTCAGTTGTCAGGCGTGTTGCTCAGATTAGGGCTGATGAAGAGAGCTAGCTATGTAGCTACGGTAAAGCTAATGCTAGCTGTGTTAGCTTTAGCTTGACATGTAGATGCGGGTTCATAGCAGGAGACACCCTGTAGTCTAGTCAAGGGTCTCCACACAGGGCCAGTGTGGTGTTAGCCAGTGGGGCTAACGTTAGCTAGGTGTGCTAGCTATAGCTAGCTAACCTCAGAGCCCACTAACACCACACTGTGTGTTCACTGGTGTAAGACTGTAACTCAGCTTATCAGCTGCAGCCGGTTCCTCCTCTCAGCCCGGAGAAAGATCTAGAATGATAACCGGGTCGTGTTCTGGACTAACCTGAGTGAATATCTGAGTCCCAATATTAAAGAAACCTAAACGGACCCCCAGTTCCCGGGTTCAGCCTGCTGACCGCTCTGTTCTGTTTGTAGCGCAGGCCGCGGCGCAGGGGAACAGCGCACCACGCTGCTGCCTCTTCTCTCTGAGCCCCAAGATCCTGCCAGACAACATCGTGAAGGCCCAGCTGTGGTTCCATCTGCGTCTGGGCCAGAAAGCCACCACTGTGTCCGTGCAGCTGTCTCGCCTCAGCAGCCGCTCCGGCGTCCGCTCGCTGCGCCTCTCCGTGGACGCGCAGACCAACCCGTGGCAGAGCGTGGACATGAAGCAGCCGCTGCAGGCCTGGCTCAAGCAGCCTGAGAGCAACTTCGGCATCGAGATCAAGGCCGTGGACGCTGAGGGGCGGGACCTGGCCGTCACGTCCGCCGAATCCGGCGAGGAGGGGCTCGTAAGGCGCTTTTGGTTTGTCTTTAGGGAACGGTTTCAGGGAACCACCACAATACGGACATGAGTAGATACAGCTGAGCGAGCTCTCCCATTGGCCAGGACCTCAGCAGCTGGACCCATTCCATCATTAGGAAGTCACAGAGTCAGCTGACCATGTGTGGCTTGGTTTACAACAGAACCAAAAATGCTGCACTAGTGGAGGTTCTAGATACGTCACTGACTGTGGGGATGGGTGGTAGCGTAAGCCGGTTCTGGTTAGTTGGGAATTGGTAGCTCTATTCCGAGACTCTTTACCGGAAGACTCACTACAGTTCATTTTGGATAGCCACAGAAGGCCCCCGGACAAAACCCCCCCTGTGACTGAACCGTCCCTGACAGCGTGTAGCACCTCCACCAGCACCAAAACAGCTGGGACTGGACCGGGCATGTACCGTACCAGGTTCTGGATGTAGCTACGTCAATGTCCAGACACTCTCACATCACAGAGTTGGTGAGGTGGTCCAGATTTGGTGGACCCTTCCCTGGTTATTCCAGGGAGTTCCCACAGATTTCCAGGAGGGGGGTTTTGCGGGCCAGTCCGGATGTGTGAATGCCCTCTGGAATACCGGGATAGGAATGTCATGTTCCTCGGTAGGGGATGAGCTACAGGCAGAACCGAGTGGTCCAGCAGTTCAGTGTGAACACTGTGGTTCACATTTACTGTCACCTCGACCACGGAACCCACTTCCACCCCCCACCACATTCCCGGATCATCACAGGGGGGGACTCGCTTATTTGTCCGGTGAGCTTACGTGCGCCGGCACTAGGTTCCCACGGGGTGCCGTCATGTCTGGCCCAAACTGAAGGCTGGCTGGCTCTAATAGTCACTGTCCACCACTGTTAGAGGTCGATCAGTCGATCGGTGAAGACGGGAATGGTGTCCGAGGCTGACTCCTCCTGTTTTGTGCTGGAATTCCGGGAGTAGTCTAAGGTAGTATCTCACCAGTTAGCAACATGCAGGGCGCATCCGTTTTTCCGGACCAGGGACCAACTGGGCCACAGTGGAGTGGTTAAGTGGGAAAGCCGTTTCCGAGGTTGGGAGCGGTCTGGAACGCTCTCTGGTTTAGTATGTGCTAATGAACCCATCCCCCAAACGAGCCCAGAATCGTTCTGGGGTGGGGACTTGAGTATTTGGGAAAACAGTGGGGAATGCCTAAAGCAAGTAACCGGAATAGTCCGACTTGTGTCGCTACGTGACCTGAACTCTGTTCATCTGTTTGTTTGGTTTGCTTTCCTCACAGCAACCTTTCCTGGAGGTGAAGATAGCGGAGAGCCTAAAGCGCTCCAGACGGGACTCCGGCCTGGACTGCGATGAGCGCTCCACAGAGTCCCGGTGCTGCCGGTACCCCCTCACGGTGGACTTCGAGGACTTCGGCTGGGACTGGATCATCGCGCCCAAGCGCTACAAGGCCAACTACTGCTCAGGCGAATGCGAGCAGGTGCACTTGCAGAAGTACCCGCACACACACCTGGTGAACAAGGCCAACCCCCGTGGCACTGCGGGACCCTGCTGCACACCAACCAAGATGTCGCCCATCAACATGCTGTACTTCAACCACCGGGAGCAAATCATCTACGGCAAAATCCCCTCCATGGTCGTGGACCTTTGTGGCTGCTCCTGAGCACAGTGGCAGTACCGGGGATTTTCCATAATGTGGGGTACATGAACTGTATAGAGCACTTCCTGGGGCCTGTTTGGCTCCTCCCCACCTTCCCCCAAGCCCCCTCCCTGCCCCATCACCACAACCAAACAAACATAAACACAAGTTAGTAACTGTTAAGCTTATTCTTATTTTTGCAATGATATGGTGTTTGGAAGTGGTGCCACCTAGTGGTACACGAAGGGCACGGCATCGATGCTAACGAGGAAACCGTTCGGCAGGACTTTACGAACAGCTATCTGTTGGATAATGAGTATAAGCCAGTTCTAGGTTCGGCCATCTGCGAGCTATGACATTAGCGTTATAGCTAAGTCATAAGGCCTTGCTAGCTAGCTTTGTTTCGCTGCCGTGATGTTGATCTTACTTGCTTGTGAAAAAATAAAAGGAAAAGTTTCACCACCTCACAGCTGCAGTCGGAAGTTGGTGTACACTCATAGACCCTAACGTCGTGGTATCACCGGTCTTTCGCTGAGCCATGGCCTGATCTTCTTTTGGGGCAGAACGGGCCTGCCGGGGTCAAAAATAAATATACAGCCACTCAGATGATTCGTTTAGTGATGCCACGCCTGCCAAAGCCCAGGCCTTCTAACTCCCTGTGGGTCATCATGACTGACTACGGCTACACGACTACGACTACAGATCTGAGAAGGAGGATTGTAGACTCATGCCCGTCCCCTGGAGCCATTTCCAGACAACAAGACGACTCCAGGACCATCAGTCTAAACGATTGTACGTATGGAGACCTGGAGGAAGGCCCGAACTGTCATCCTCAGGGGGGAGACTGGTTCAGGATCAACCCAAGAACCACCGAGGCACCTACTATGAACTGGAAGCTGCTGGGACACCAGCATCACCGTCTACAGTCATTCCCACGGGCTTAGAGTCTGCCGTCCAAGAAGGAAGCCCCCGCTCCAAAATCAAGGCCAGGCGTCGAATGTGAAGCATGGTGGTGGTAGCATCGTGCTCTGGGGCTGCCGGCGGAACAAGTCTTCAGCATAACCGCAAACCCTCACCCTGATGGGTGAAACCTGAGGAACCCGAATCTGGCTGTCGAACAGCCTTCCCAAAGTTCCGACCTCAGCCCCCCTGGAAAGATGGGGACTGTGAGAAATCACGTCCGTGTCTGGAAGACCAACAGATGGAATGGAACCAGACTTCTACCAGAAGCTTGCGAGTGTGCTGTGTGTGCGGTACTGACCCGGTCAAACGTCTCGGGCCTGTAGGAATCGCTCTGAGCCAGTTCAGAGAAACCTCTGAAAGTCCCCTATGGCGGCGAGGAGTGTACGTACACATCCGACCACAACTGGAGATTTCTCAAGCAGGGGTTTCAGTGCTGTCCCAACACCTACAGTCTCTTTGTCCACTAACTTCCTTTTTGCTGGGGTCTTTCATCAGAGCTGCACGGCCTGCCGCTCTACTGTAGCCCAACCTAGAGCGGCCGAGAGGTGCAGAACAAATTCACTCTCAGAAACAAAATTACAAACAAAAAAATTCCATTAAAGAAAACAAAATTACAAAAGGAAAAAAAACATGACCAGTACAGAGACACTTCTACACACTGGGAGTTCTGAGGAAAGGGCGGGACTAACACACAGGAAGTGCTTGTCAGTCAGACTGTATGGCGGTGGTAGAGTGGGTGGAGTTTGGGATGGTGACGGTGTTAAGGCATGATTAGTCCAGTGTGTGGCGTGTGGGTTACCCAGCTGGCGCTCCTGTTTACCTGGTGAAGGTGTTTAAAGATCAGACGGGAGAGAGAGACGACCAGGTGACTCTAAACCACGTGGGCTGTAAAAGCTAAGCTAGGCTAGCTAGCTGGTTCTCCACTACAGCTAGCGCTACAGCCCCCTCACCTTCATTAACATCTCCAGCTCTGAGTGGTTCAGACGCCTGTTCATCTCCTAACTCCACCCACTCTACCACCGCCCAACAATTTGACTGACAAGGGTCTGCCACGAGCACTTCCTGTGTGTTAGACCCGCCCCTTCCTCAGAACTCCCAGTGTGTAGAAGTGTTACTGTGTGGTGAACGTGTTTCCTGTCCTGTAGACTTGTTTTTATTTTTGTAAATTTATTTTGTTTCTGAGATGTTAATTTGTTTTGCACCTCTCGGCCGCCATACCTACCCAACAATAGGTGATCTAGCAGCGTGATGAATTACATCAGGGTGAAATCCATGAACACCAGCGAGAGCTGTTGTGTAAAAGCCGCTTTGACGGTGTTGATGAACCCTCGCTGAATCGGTGGATGACCCAAAAGCACCTCGTCCTCTCGTAACCCGCCGAGGAACGGCCTCGCTGACCCTCCCGCGGGCATGTGGAGTGGATTGCGGCTCTTTGAAGAAATAAACAAACGTGCAGCTTGTTTTGCGTGCTGGGAAAGATCCCGCCGGGACGCGAAAACACCGCAGCTCTGCCCTCGGCTTGAGGACAGGGGCTCCTGCAGATGGTCTCCGTTGCTTGATCGGACAAGACCGTGAAGCTTCTTTGGTTTTGGACTGGAGCTACGAGGCTAATGTTGCTAACACGTAAAGGAACTTGCCAAAACGATCACCTCCTCCCGGCAGACAGGTGGAGGTGTTCGGGATCTCTGCGTGACTCCACATAAACATGGACCGAGGTACGTTAGCATAGCCGAACACGGTAGCCTGGCAGGTATCCAAAACTAAACACGCTAATGTTAGCCATCGGCTGTGTCCCGGCTAATCCACCCAAGTTGGATTACTAATCCGGCTAATCCACCCAAGTTGCATGACTGCCTACCAGCGCTCACTCTTCATTAGCGTTAGCATCACGGACCCCTGTGCCAGGATTCTGACCCACCAGGCCACAGAAGGTCTTCCAGCTTGAGCAGAAGCCGTGAGAAGGCTGACCACTTCCTGGCTGTGGTGTTATTCTGGCTTCCACAGGCTTTTGAAACTCTCGCCACGCTGTTCTGTAGAATTAGCCGCCGCGCTCAGGCCTTTAAGGCCCCGCTATTTCTGGAACAGCGGAGCCGCTAGCGCTTTGTTTGTTTGGTGAGGAAGCTCAGCAGAAGTGGGAATAGGGAAATGCTATTTCCAGAGGGCGGCCTATACGCACCCACAGGCTCCAGATGTTTGGCAATCCTCCGATATCAATCTAATAACAAATAAAAGCTGTCAGCGCCCGATAAACAATGATCCGGAGGTCGCCGGGGTCGTTCTCTTCTTTCCTGCGGCTGATATTCCTGATATTCCTGGACATTCCTGAGGATGTAAATCTCTATACAGCTGGGCTAATGCTTTAAAACGGGCCTGACGGTAACCTCACCTCCCAAACCGTGAGCCGCTCACCCTCGCTGCCTCTGCTAACCGTCCTCCATCATATACACCCGTATAGAGTGGGTGTGTGTGCGGTAACATGGTACACCATACCGATCACCACAGGATGACTGACCGTCCCCTGGGGGATTGATAGCAGCTTAGCCGCAGCACAGAGCTACACGTACCGGAACCGCAGGTTCTTTGTAGAACACGGCCCATTCCAGCTCTCCTAAACATTTTAGCATCTAAACTAGCATCTGCATGCTCAGGATCCTGCCTGGGGGCAGCTAGCTGCTTGCTAAGCTAACATTAAGAGCTAATGCTAAGGTAGTCTTTCAGGCCCAAGCAGCAGAGGAATGGTCGAGTGTCTCCTGTCTGTCCCTTCAGGCGTCTCTCGGCTTCTCTCTCTCAGATTACACTGGGGTATGAGTTAGCTGAGATGGAGTAACAGTGGTCTGCCTCGGGACCACCCAGATTACAAGAGCTAACCAGTTCCTTAACAGGTTTTAAAGCACAGAGACTTTTATTTTGTAAAATAAACTAACCAATATTAGAAACGACGGAGAGGATGAAGAGAAAGGCTGGGCGATGTTAAATAAATGTTGCTAAAAAGAATGTACAAATGAAAGCCGTTATGCTAATCCTGAGGCTAGCAGTGGGGCGAAAGGAAGGACACATGGAGGAATCAGGCAGGGCGTGTAAAACGAGGGATGAGTAACGCTGAGCAACGCGCCGGGGGCCACCACCCTCTTACTATCAGGGACCGTAAAGGAGGGACCCAGCCTACAGGAGTGAAAGTTGGTGGGTAGGTATGACATCATGAGATATGCTAATGATCCACACTCGGCTGCACATGTGACGTAAGCACACACCACACACTACACAAACCACGGAGGGGGAGAACCGACAGATCGTCCATCGTGTGCAGAGAGACCCAACATCCAGTGAGCAGTGGTGTCCTCCATGAGTCGTCCTGTTAGTGCAGCACCATCGGCAGACGGCTGCACCACGCAGGACTACATGCACACAGACTGTTAACACGACTGTCCTTAACACCACGTCACCGTCACCAAACACTGCAGTGGTGTCGTACCAGACTGTCATGGAGTGACTCAGAATGGCAGCGGGTCATCTTCAGTGACGAGTCCCGCTTTAGTCTTGGTGGAGACGCCCAACGAATCCGTGTGTGGAGGCACCGTGGTCAGCACCGAGATGGATGGTCGGTAGTCACACGTCCAGAAGGTCTGGTGTCCCTCCACCCCTACCGCACCATCTGCAGGAACTGTGTGAGGATGTTCAAGCTGCATGGGATGGATTATCACAGGACTCCATCAGGAACCTCTACAGCTCCATACCGAGACGTCTGGCGTGTTGGGTTAGCGAACACGGCGGCCCGACGCCATACTGAGAGACAGACTTCTGTATGTGTAGCTCAATAAATATTGATCATATCAGTCTAAATTTATCACCAGTTATTGATCCTGGTCTCCTTTATCCTCCTTCCCAACACACCCGCACCCCCACACCTTCTCCTGGGTGCAGCTGTTCTATAGATGATGAGTGTCTGTGCTAGTAGCCAGTGGTGACCCATGACCTGTTCAGGCGTGTCTCTGTAGAGACTGTGATTGTGTTAATGTTAGCGCTAAGCTAACACTGCTGCACACAGGGTTTGATTGTATACGAGGCTCATAAGTGACAAAAACATGAAGAAGAGTCCTGGCAAAGAGCCGCCGCCGCTGTTTTCTATTCCTCATAAACTCATGGCGATTCCCAGAAGTCCCGGCAGCAGCGTGGCTTCCACAGCCCGTGACCCACATACCACAGACAGAGCGCTCCGGACTGCGTGGTTAAAGGAGCGGTGTGTACCCTCTAGTGGTGAGTTTGGAAGCTAACACTTCACCATAGAAACATGAGAGTCTCTGTACAGCCAGTGTGTGGGGTGTGTGTTCAGGGCTGCTGTAGAAACATGGTGGTGAGAGTCTCTGCTGGAAGACGAGCTGCTCACACCTACACACAGCCATCTGTAGTTACAGGTAAATATACACTATAAGGACCCAGTTCTGTAGCGTATAGCACAGTTCTGATCCCCCCTTCAGTCTACCACACTGCTCCTTTAATGATCCTATCATCTGAGAGGCACCTCTGCTCTGTTTCTGGTGCTCCCCTGAGGGTCTAGAAAGCCCTGAGGGGTCCCCCTCTACGTCCTGTGCCAATGTGCCAACTGATCGGGGTTTGGAGTTGGCAGCAGGCAAACAAATTAGAATTCACTGATAGGAACCAGACGTCCACCTCTGAAATCGTACTGTCCATTTCTACTCACTATACAGCCTCCCATTTACCCTGTTCTCCAATGGTCAGGCCCCCCAGGACCACCAGTATGATGTGGGTGGTGGATCATTCTCAGCACTGCAGTGCCACTGACGTGGGGGTGGTGTGTTTGTAGATGGACAGTCAGAGACGATAGCTCATCTGCTGCTGCACAGTGCAGTGCTGGTCATCCTCTAGTCCTCCATCAGTGGGCACAGGACACTGCCCAGAGGACGCTGCCCACAGGACGCTGCCCACAGGACGCTGCCCCACAGGACGCTGCCCACAGGACGCTGCCCCACAGGACGCTGCCCCACAGGACACTGCCCACAGGATGCTGCCCCACAGGACGCTGCCCACAGGATGCCACCCAACAAGACACTGCCTCAGGACTCTGCCCCACAGGGCGCTACTTACAGGATGCCACCCACAGGACACTGCCTACAGGACTCTGCCCCACAAGACGCTGCCCACAGTACACTCGCATCAGGACACTGCCCCACGGAATGCTGCTCACCGGACGCTGCCAACACGAAACTGGGCACAGGACACTGCCCACAGGACGCTGCCCCACAGGACGCTGCCCACAGGATGCCACCCAACAAGACACTGCCTCAGGACTCTGCCCCACAGGGCGCTACTTACAGGATGCCACCCACAAGACGCTGCCCACAGTACACTCCCATCAGGACACTGCCCCACGGAATGCTGCTCACCGGACGCTGCCCACACGAAACTGGGCACAGGGCACTGCCCCACAGGACACTGTTGGGTGGATAGTTCTGGTTGGTGGATGATTCTCAGTTCAGCAGTGACACTGAGGTGTCCAGCAGCACTGCTGTGTCTGATCCACTCACACCAGCACCACCCACACTAACACACCACCACCACGCCAGTGTCACTGCAGTGCTGAGAATGATCCACCACCCACATCATACCTGCTCTGTGGGGGTCCTGAAAAGGGGGCTAAAGAACTAAGTGGTATAGTAAGCAGATCTGATCTGATCTGATCAGTAGTCCGATATACACGGTGAGTGTACATGATAAACAGGAAGCGGGTCCGGAACGTTCCTCCCCGTGAAGCTGGAGCTGGCCGCGGGCGGGTCGCGGTAGGAGCCCTGCTGTGTGGACCCGCTCCGCTCCGATCTGTACTGACATCTAACCACGCAAACAGGCAGTGAACTCACGGCGCCTGGAAATTCACATCACCCAAAGTTTCAGTTTCTCGTAAACCACGTGATCCCGTCGGAGGCGGGGCCAGCGGCGACCACGGCCCCGGCGCTCCATTCCGATTGGCTGGGGCGGAAGAGCAGTCGCCTCTGATTGGCTGCAGCGCGTGTCGCTCGCCCCACACGCCTCCCTGGCTCTTCTCGGAGACTCCGCTGCGGGAGGTGGAAGAGAGTCGCTGCGGGTGTTTATTCGGAGGTAAATGTCCAGAAAAGTCCTCGCGGAGCTCTGTGTTAAACTTCAGCGGCGAGTTTTATATCCGGGGGAGAAAAGGAACTAACCCAGCGGCTTCAGGTCGGCGTTTCTACTCCTGGACGAGCCAGGTAAGTGACAGCAGTGCTGGCTAACAGTTAGCCTAGCCTAGCTTTAACTTTGGCCAGTCTGCCACAACAGCCCCACAGTGTTGTTTGTGTCGGAAGCGCCGGAGCAGCTCCTCTCCGCTGCCGCTGAACAGCCATTTTGTGGTAACCCGTCTGGGTGTAGCTGGCGGTGTTTAGCTCAGGGTGGCTCGGAGTCGCTCCGGGGTTCGGCTGTATGTGGATGTCAGTGGGGGAAAGTGATATCAGACCTGCCGTTTCGATTTCCTCTTCTCGCTTCTGAGACTGCCAGCCAACCGGTAGTACCGACCCTGTCCGCCCCTCCAGCTGGGCTCTCGGGGGTTGAGTCCGGGCTCTGACCTGGTCAAAGGATTCGCTTGTGGCCAGTGTTTACATCGTCCTCCATCCACAATCCGGGGTAGATCCATTTACCATGGTAACCTCCATCCACAATCCGGGTTTCTGTACACACTGCGTCCTGTTAATCCGGGTTAATCTATCCACAATCTGGGATTCTGTACACACTGCGTCCTGTTAATCCGGGTTAACCTCCATCCGCAATCTGGGATTCTGTACACACTGCGTCCTGTTAATCCGGGTTAACCTCCATCCACAATCCGGGATTCTGTACACACTGCGTCCTGTTAATCCGGGGTAACCTCCATCCGCAATCTGGCATTCTGTACACACTGCGTCCTGTTAATCCGGGTTAACCTCCATCCACAATCCGGGATTCTGTACACACTGCGTCCTGTTAATCCGGGTTAACCTCCATCCGCAATCTGGCATTCTGTACACACTGCGTCCTGTTAATCCGGGTTAACCTCCATCCACAATCCGGGATTCTGTACACACTGCGTCCTGTTAATCCGGGTTAACCTCCATCCACAATCTGGGATTCTGTACACACTGCGTCCTGTTAATCCGGGTTAACCTCCATCCACAATCCGGGTTTCTGTACACACTGCGTCCTGTTAATCCGGGTTAACCTCCATCCGCAATCTGGCATTCTGTACACACTGCGTCCTGTTAATCCGGGTTAACCTCCATCCACAATCCGGGATTCTGTACACACTGCGTCCTGTTAATCCGGGTTAACCTCCATCCACAATCTGGGATTCTGTACACACTGCGTCCTGTTAATCCGGGTTAACCTCCATCCACAATCCGGGATTCTGTACACACTGCGTCCTGTTAATCCGGGTTAACCTCCACCCACAATCTGGGATTCTGTACACACTGCGTCCTGTTAATCCGGGTTAACCTCCATCCACAATCCGGGTTTCTGTACACACTGCGTCCTGTTAATCCGGGTTAACCTCCATCCACAATCCAGGTTTCTGTTCACACCACGCTCTGCTAAACTAGTTTAAATCACAGTGTGGGAACCTGTATGGGTAATCCGGGTTTGTGTTCACACTGCGCTCTGCTAAACTGGTTTAAATCACAGTGTGGGAACCTGTATGGGTAATCCGGGTTTGTGTTCACACTGCGCTCTGTTGAACTAGTTTAAATCACAGTGTGGGGACCTGTATGGGTAATCCGGGTTTGTGTTCACACTGCGCTCTGTTGAACTAGTTTAAATCACAGTGTGGGAACCTGTATGGGTAATCCGGGTTTGTGTTCACACTGCGCTCTGCTAAACTAGTTTAAATCACAGTGTGGGGACCTGTATGGGTAATCCGGGTTTGTGTTCACACTGCGCTCTGCTGAACTGGTTTAAATCACAGTGTGGGGACCTGTATGGGTAATCCGGGTTTGTGTTCACACTGCGCTCTGTAGAACTGGTTTGAATGTCCTGGGTGTGTAACTGCTGTGGTAGCTCGTTCCTAAAAGCTAATGAAGCGCTTTTTCTCCCACCCATTCCAGAGTAACGAGAATCGGAGATGAGTCAGTGGCTTGAGCTGCAGCAGCTTGATTCGAAGTTCCTGGAACAGGTGGACCAGCTCTACGATGACACCTTCCCCATGGCCATTCGCCAGTACCTGAGCAACTGGATCGAGAGCCATGACTGGTAAGGACGAGATCAGACAGCTGCATATGCAGCACCAGTGTTTCAGAATCCCACACTCGGATCTGTATTCCTGTTTACGTGAAGGGGCATCCCATAATAATAATACGCAGCTATGAACCCAAAATAGACAACTACACACACACACACACACACACACACACACACACACACACAGGGTTCCCGGGGTCATGGAATTTCAGCCCAGTAACGGAATATCAGGGAATTTTATTTGTTTACCAAAAAAACCCAAACATATATGTGGGCTGTGTGAGCGGAATGGGGCGGAGTGACTAAATCCCGGGAGAGGGATAACTAACTGCCTCCCTCCTCCCTGTAGGGACCATGTTGCTAACGTGGAGAACGAGTCCCTGGCCACCGTGAGGTTCCACGACATCCTAACCCAGCTGGACCATCAGCACAGCCGCTTCGCCATGGAGAAGGACTTCCTCAACCAGCACAACATCCGCAAGATCAAACGCAACCTGCAGGTGTGCAGCGCTGCACACACGCGCTTCCTCACACACGCGCTTCCTCACACACGCGCTTCCTCACACACACGCTTCCACACGCACACGCTTCCCCAGGTCCCCGGATCAGAGAGCACCACTCCTCTGTGCGCCCGCACGCCAGAGAGCGAACTGCACCTCCCTGGCAGTGTAGGGTGTAACTGTCCACACGAGGAGCACAGCTCAGCGTCTTTGTGATGTCACACAGGTTTACTGAGCCACGGCGGTTTAGCTCCCCCTTTCAGCCTGGAAGACTAACCAGACAGTGTGGGGTACGGGCCCTTTAGTCGCCGTGGTTCTCTCTAGAGACGTTCTCGAGTGATCTGCGGGTTAATCTGATAATCGGTTGTTGTTAAAGAGGCACAGTAACCATAAGTAATCCGCGGCCCTTCAGAAATGACGTAGACGTTGCACTGTGGCGCTAAGAAACGGACCGATGTGTGGACGGAACTCGTATCTCTTCAGTTCTCTGACGTGTTTTATGTACGTAGCTACCAGCGGGCCTGTATGTTACGTCGTGCTGCTGCGGTTTGCGAGACCGTATCGCCTCCGTGTGAAGTTTAATCTGTCGTTTACAGTCAGAGATCCCGCAGAGATTCAGTCCGTCTTTGAACCCCCCGCCACCAGGTGGCAGTGTTGTTCGACATAAACGTTACAAGCATCGTGTTGGCGCACCGCTAACGTTAGCATTAGCAGACCTCTGCACATGGGGGCGGGGTTTTGTTTCGGGGCTGTGACGGTTAGAGTAGCACAGTACATCACGATACCCCACAGCATTACTCCCGTGTCGGGATGCGTATCGTATAGCCGGGATCTGCCGACACGTTTCAGAATTCCAGGAGGAGGGAGCCGATTGAATTCTCCCAGAAGTAAATATTTTTTCCTTTAGCCTCCGTTACAGTTAGGAATGCTTTCTCCGTCTGCCTTATGGAGATGTGAGGTTTGGTCCTGGTACTGATGACGCGTGTGGGTTCCCGGGGAACTTCTTGGAATTTCAATATCATGGAATTCCATTCCAAACGTGGAAGATTAGGGTACTTGATCATCCGTGGCACCGTGCGATGGAACATTAGGGAATTTTATTTGTAGATGCCATTTACCGAAATTTACAAAAAAAAATTCGTCTCCCGTGTTTAGGGCACTTGATTTTTCCGAACCCCTTGATCCCCTTCATTCCGACATTCCCTTCAGGCAGGACATTCTGTCTCCTGCTAATGAACGGCTAAACCCCGTAGTATGGTAACGTAGACTGATGGGTTTGAACATGGTGACTGTGTTTTCTCTGCTCAGCTGGAGGACAGCCTGGTTTTCCGCTCACTGTGGGCCACGGAATTCCAGCTTTTAGGCCGTGAAAGTCAGGAGAACTCTGGGAATCCGTCTAAGCGTGGGAACCCTGGCTCTAATACACCTGAAGTTAGTGGGCAGGACACGTATTCAGGAAGAAGCCTCAGTGTCTTCGCTTCTCTTCACCGTCTGTTGTGGTGGCAACAGTGTCCGTGCTGGGTTTTCCAGGGATAGGTTACGGAATGGCCCGCGCGCTGTTTCACCGTAAGTGACGCGTGGGGTCTGAACGTGTCCTGTCTGACGCTGAGAGGAGCCGCGTGTGTATGTTCAGCTTCATGGTCAGATAGGATCTACCACATCCAGCTAACTGCGAACATCGTTTATCTCGCAGGCTCTGTTCCAAGACAACCCCGTTTCCATGGCGATGATCATCAGCAAGAACCTGAGCGAGGAGCGGAAGATTCTGGCAGCCGCCCAGAACTCTGAGGTAGGCATCAGTGTCTGACTGTGCGGGTATCTGATCTTAATGGTGTCGCTTGGCCTTGTAGCTCCACCGTGTACCGTTAGAGCCCGATTGGCTGTGGAGCACCTACACCAGTGTAGCAGAGCTGTAAGGTGGGTGTTTCCAATAAAGTGGCCAGTTAGTGGAAGTACGGGGTGGGTGTTTCTAATAAAGTGGCCAGGAAGTGGAAGGTGGGTGTTTCCAATAAAGTGGCCAGTTAGTGGAAGTAGGAGGTGGGTGTTTCTAATAAAATGGCCAGTTAGTGGAAGTACAGGGTGGGTGTTTCTAATAAAGTTGCCAGTTAGTGGAACCACAGGGTGGGTGTTTCTAATAAAGTGGCCAGTTAGGGTGGGTGTGGGTTTTCTAATAAAGTGGCCAGTTAGTGGAAGTACAGGGTGGGTGTTTCTAATAAAGTGGCCAGTTAGTGGAAGTACAGGGTGGGTGTTTCTAATAAAGTGGCCAGTTAGTGGAACCACAGGGTGGGTGTTTCTAATAAAGTGGCCGGTTAGTGGAAGTACAGGGTGGGTGTTTCTGATAAAGTGGCCAGTTAGTGGAAGTACAGGGTGGGTGTTTCTGATAAAGTGGCCGGTTAGTGGAAGTACAGGGTGGGTGTTTCTAATAAAGTGGCCAGGAAGTGGAAGGTGGGTGTTTCCAATAAAGTGGCCAGTTAGTGGAAGTGGAGGGTAGGTGTTTCTAATAAAGTGGCCAGTTAGTGGAAGTGGAAGGTGGGTGTTTCTAATAAAGTGGCCAGTTAGTGGAAGTACAGGGTGGGTGTTTCTAATAAAGTGGCCAGGTAGTGGAAGTACAGGGTGGGTGTTTCTGATAAAGTGGCCGGTTAGTGGAAGTACAGGGTGGGTGTTTCTGATAAAGTGGCCGGGTAGAGTCTCTGGTGAAGGGGTGATGAGTGGGAGTGTAGGTGATCCCCCTGTGTTTGTTCTAGAACACGCCGCAGAGTGCTCAGAGTGACATGATGATCGAGAAGCAGAGAGAGCTGGACAGCAAGGTGAAGGAAATAAAGACCAAAGTACAGGTGAGAACCCATCGTTAGCTAGAACCACACCTAGTAAAGCAGCTCAGTCACACAGGCAGCTGTTCCCTCGTCCTGGCTTGTATGAGTACCGGTGGAACCGTTTGTCTCCCCAGGAAACGGAACAGAACATCAAGAACCTGGAGGACCTGCAGGATGAGCACGACTTCAAGAGCAAGACGCTGCAGAGCCGGGGTGAGCGATGTGCCGAGTGTGTAGCGGTGGAACAGAGCTGAACTGGTGCGGAGGTTAGGAGTAGATCCTGTTTGTGAGTTCTCCTTTCGGTTTTGCAGAGGACCTCAACGGCACGATATCCAGAGAAGACCTGAACCGCGAGAAGCTTTACCTCAAAGCCATGTTCATGAAGCTCAACGACATGAGACGGGTGAGAGGGCGCCGGGGGAGAGGGACCTGTCACGGTCAGGGTAGAGCCAGGCCCGTTCCCATATCACCCCTTACCCCAACACTTAGCCCTACCCAGCGCGTTCACATCCAGGGGTAGGGTTGTCCTGATGGTGTTGAGGTGGAGGGGTAGGGTTGTCCTGATGGTGTTGGGATGGAGGGGTAGGGTTGTTCTGATGGTGTTGAGGTGGAGGGGTAGGGTTGTTCTGATGGTGTTGGGATGGAGGGGTAGGGTTGTCCTGATGGTGTTGGGATGGAGGGGTAGGGTTGTCCTGATGGTGTTGAGGTGGAGGGGTAGGGTTGTCCTGATGGTGTTGAGGTGGAGGGGTAGGGTTGTCCTGATGGTGTTGAGGTGGAGGGGTAGGGTTGTTCTGATGGTGTTGGGATGGAGGGGTAGGGTTGTTCTGATGGTGTTGGGATGGAGGGGTAGGGTTGTCCTGATGGTGTTGGGATGGAGGGGTAGGGTTGTTCTGATGGTGTTGAGGTGAAGGGGTAGGGTTGTCCTGATGGTGTTGAGGTGGTGGGGTAGGGTTGTCCTGATGGTGTTGGGATGGAGGGGTAGGGTTGTTCTGATGGTGTTGGGATGGAGGGGTAGGGTTGTCCTGATGGTGTTGGGATGGAGGGGTAGGGTTGTCCTGATGGTGTTGAGGTGGTGGGGTAGGGTTGTCCTGATGGTGTTGAGGTGGAGGGGTAGGGTTGTCCTGATGGTGTTGGGATGGAGGGGTAGGGTTGTCCTGATGGTGTTGGGATGGAGGGGTAGGGTTGTCCTGATGGTGTTGGGATGGAGGGGTAGGGTTGTCCTGATGGTGTTGGGATGGAGGGGTAGGGTTGTCCTGATGGTGTTGAGGTGGAGGGGTAGGGTTGTCCTGATGGTGTTGGGGTGGAGGGGTAGGGTTGTTCTGATGGTGTTGAGGTGGAGGGGTAGGGTTGTCCTGATGGTGTTGGGATGGAGGGGTAGGGTTGTCCTGATGGTGTTGGGATGGAGGGTTAGGGTTGTCCTGATGGTGTTGGGATGGAGGGGTAGGGTTGTCCTGATGGTGTTGGGGTGGAGGGGTAGGGTTGACCTGATGGTGTTGGGGTGGAGGGGTAGGGTTGTTCTGATGGTGTTGAGGTGGAGGGGTAGGGTTGTCCTGATGGTGTTGAGGTGGAGGGGTAGGGTTGTCCTGATGGTGTTGGGATGGAGGGGTAGGGTTGTTCTGATGGTGTTGGGATGGAGGGGTAGGGTTGCCCTAGCGACCAGAGAGCCCCGTAAACCGGAGTGCGTCCGTTAACGCCGCTGTACTGTAAGATCACCATGGTAACAGCGTTTATGGTCACTAGTGATGCGCTGAGGTCTCGGCGCCACCTAGCGGAATCTCCCGCTCCACCTTAAATGGGGCAGGAGTGCGTTCTGGTTCCTGAGGCTGCTGCACCGTTTAAGGTGGAGTGGGGAGACTGGATCACGAAGCTGGAGATTAAAGAGCTCAGCTTCACAGCACTGAGGAATTCTGGGTGGTGATAATAAATATTTGCACCCCCCTCTTTGAAGTCACATGACGCCCTAGTTGTGTTTAGGCAGTGAGGAGCTGAACTCCACCCTCCTCTGCTGGCACTGCAGACGGGCAGGGTCACCTACAGAGCTCCGCTAGCAGCCTGGTACTGAGTCCTGTAGGTTCTGTCCGGGCCCGTGTGTACTGGGGGTCTCGTTAGACGGACAGATGTGTAAACCTGAGGTCTGTTTACATAAACGCCCTGACCACACCTGGCGACGTATCCGGCTCTGGAAGGGTGGTCCCGTTTCATAGGGGGGAGATTTCAACCACCACCCCTTATAGCTCAGCGTCAAGGTGGGGGTTACCCCCGAAAACAAGGGGGAGGGGGGAAAATAAGAAACGGGACTGGGCCTTAGCGTAGTGGACGAGCTAGCACCGGTTCTACGTTTGGGGAACACGGTAAATAAACCAGACGTGTGGAACCGGGTGTGAATGTGTGCAGGGGGTCGTGAGCCAGATGTCGGAGGTGCTGAACCTTGTGGAGCAGCTGGAGTATGAGCTGGTCACGGTGGAGCTGTGTGAGTGGAGGCGACGCCAACAGATGTCCTGCATCGGAGGCCTCACCAACATCTGCCTGGACCAGCTGCAGATCTGGTAAGACACCTGGGGCAAATAAGTGACTCGACTCCCAACACACCTGAGCTAGGTATGCAGCTGTACCCAACACACCTGTGTCCTAGTGTCCCCGGTACATCTAAGGAGGTTTTCCTGAAACACCTGAGCCGGATAAGCATTCCCAATACCCCTGAGGCAGGCATGTTAGTGTTCGTAACTTTCCCAACACACCTGGGCCAGGTAGGCCGTTGTTCCCAGCACCTCCAGGTACATGCTGGCTCCAAGAGCCTGGTGTGCTACAGTTGTCAACACACCTGGGCCAGGTATGCCATTGTCAACACATATCTAAGTCAGTTGTTCTAGTGTCCCCAGTGCATCTGAGCCAGGTGTGCCGTTGTCAACACACCTGTGTTAGGTATTTAATGCCTGTCACTTTCAGTTAGCTTGATTAGCCCCGGAGTGTGGCGTGGCTAGCATTCCTGCGGAACCGGATTTACAGCGCCCACAGCTGTACGCCAATCACCAGTAGCTGAGAGCCGAACGACGGTCAACACCTCAGGTCCTCACTCTCATGACTGCCTCACGTTTACCTTCGTGCGGGTTACTGAGTCGTTTATAGCAGTTGCTGATCGAAGGTCTTTGAGATGAGTATCTGGAGATGACCACACACACTTGGTGAGGTAAACGGGATCAGTTCTGCACACAGGCTTATTTTTAGACTGTGTCACATCGGATTACCACAGAGGTCGAAGGGGTTGTGTAATCCTGGAGGAAGTTGCTTCAGTACTTTAGCTGCACTCCAATGCCAGCTCCAGGGTGGAGGGGTGGAACACTACACACGCTGCAGATTCATACTGGATTATAATCCCTCCACAGTTATTACCCTCAGACTGTAGACGCTACACACGCTGCAGATTCATACTGGATTATAATCCCTCCACAGTTATTACCGTCAGACTGTACACACTACACACGCTGCAGATTCATACTGGATTATAATCCCTCCACAGTTATTACCGTCAGACTGTACACACTACACACGCTGCAGATTCATACCGGATTATAATCCCTCCACAGTTATTACCGTCAGACCGTAAACGCTACACACGCTGCAGATTCATACTGGATTATAATCCCTCCACAGTTATTACCGTCAGACCGTAAACGCTACACACGCTGCAGATTCATACCGGATTATAATCCCTCCACAGTTATTACCGTCAGACTGTAGACGCTACACGCGCTGCAGATTCATACTGGATTATAATCCCTCCAAAGTTATTACCGTCAGACTGTAGACGCTACACGCGCTGCAGATTCATACCGGATTATAATCCCTCCACAGTTATTACCGTCAGACCGTAAACGCTACACACGCTGCAGATTCATACTGGATTATAATCCCTCCACAGTTATTACCGTCAGACCGTAAACGCTACACACGCTGCAGATTCATACTGGATTATAATCCCTCCACAGTTATTACCGTCAGACCGTAAACGCTACACACGCTGCAGATTCATACTGGATTATAATCCCTCCACAGTTATTACCGTCGGACCGTAAACGCTACACACGCTGCAGATTCATACCGGATTATAATCCCTCCACAGTTATTACCGTCGGACCGTAAACGCTACACACGCTGCAGATTCATACCGGATTATAATCCCTCCACAGTTATTACCGTCGGACCGTAAACGCTACACACGCTGCAGATTCATACCGGATTATAATCCCTCCACAGTTATTATCGTCGGACCGTAAACGCTACACACGCTGCAGATTCATACCGGATTATAATCCCTCCACAGTTATTATCGTCGGACCGTAAACGCTACACACGCTGCAGATTCATACCGGATTATAATCCCTCCACAGTTATTACCGTCGGACCGTAAACGCTACACACGCTGCAGATTCATACCGGATTATAATCCCTCCACAGTTATTACCGTCAGACTGTAAACGCTACACACGCTGCAGATTCATACCGGATTATAATCCCCCACAGTTATTACCGTCAGACTGTAAACGCTACACACGCTGCAGATTCATACTGGATTATAATCCCTCCACAGTTATTACCGTCAGACTGTAAACGCTACACACGCTGCAGATTCATACTGGATTATAATCCCTCCACAGTTATTACCGTCAGACTGTAAACGCTACACACGCTGCAGATTCATACCGGATTATAATCCCTCCACAGTTATTACCGTCAGACTGTAAACGCTACACACGCTGCAGATTCATACCGGATTATAATCCCTCCACAGTTATTACCGTCAGACTGTAAACGCTACACACGCTGCAGATTCATACCGGATTATAATCCCTCCACAGTTATTACCGTCAGACTGTAAACGCTACACACGCTGCAGATTCATACCGGATTATAATCCCCCACAGTTATTACCGTCAGACTGTAAACGCTACACACGCTGCAGATTCATACTGGATTATAATCCCTCCACAGTTATTACCGTCAGACTGTAAACACTACACACGCTGCAGATTCACACTGGATTATAATCCCTCCACAGTTATTACCGTCAGACGGTAAACCCTCCACACGCTGCAGATTCATACCGGATTATAATCCCTCCACAGTTATTACCGTCAGACCGTAAACGCTACACACGCTGCAGATTCATACCGGATTATAATCCCTTCACAGTTATTACCGTCAGACTGTACACGCTACACACGCTGCAGATTCATACCGGATTATAATCCCTCCACAGTTATTACCGTCAGACTGTACACGCTACACACGCTGCAGATTCATACCGGATTATAATCCCTCCACAGTTATTACCGTCAGACTGTAAACGCTACACACGCTGCAGATTCATACCGGATTATAATCCCTCCACAGTTATTACCGTCAGACTGTAAACGCTACACATGCTGCAGATTCATACCGGATTATAATCCCCCACAGTTATTACCGTCAGACTGTAAACGCTACACACGCTGCAGATTCATACCGGATTATAATCCCTCCACAGTTATTACCGTCAGACTGTAAACACTACACACGCTGCAGATTCACACTGGATTATAATCCCTCCACAGTTATTACCGTCAGACGGTAAACCCTCCACACGCTGCAGATTCATACTGGATTATAATCCCTCCACAGTTATTACCGTCAGACCGTAAACGCTACACACGCTGCAGATTCATACCGGATTATAATCCCTCCACAGTTATTACCGTCAGACCGTAAACGCTGCAGATTCATACCGGATTATAATCCCTCCACAGTTATTACCGTCAGACTGTAAACGCTACACACGCTGCAGATTCATACCGGATTATAATCCCTCCACAGTTATTACCGTCAGACTGTACACGCTACACACGCTGCAGATTCATACCGGATTATAATCTCTCCACAGTTATTACCGTCAGACCGTAAACGCTACACACGCTGCAGATTCATACCGGATTATAATCCCTCCACAGTTATTACCGTCAGACCGTAAACGCTACACACGCTGCAGATTCATACCGGATTATAATCCCTCCACAGTTATTACCGTCAGACTGTACACACTACACACGCTGCAGATTCATACTGGATTATAATCCCTCCACAGTTATTACCGTCAGACCGTAAACACTACACACGCTGCAGATTCATACCGAATTATAATCCCTCCACAGTTATTACCGTCAGACCGTAAACGCTACACACGCTGCAGATTCATACTGGATTATAATCCCTCCACAGTTATTACCGTCAGACCGTAAACGCTACACACGCTGCAGATTCATACCGGATTATAATCCCTCCACAGTTATTACCGTCAGACCGTAAACGCTACACACGCTGCAGATTCATACCGGATTATAATCCCTCCACAGTTATTACCGTCAGACCGTAAACACTACACACGCTGCAGATTCATACCGAATTATAATCCCTCCACAGTTATTACCGTCAGACTGTAAACACTACACACGCTGCAGATTCATACCGAATTATAATCCCTCCACAGTTATTACCCTCAGACCGTAAACGCTACACACGCTGCAGATTCATACTGGATGATGATGATGATGCAGGTGTGTTACTCGGTGTGTGTCTCGCAGGTTCACGGCTGCAGGTGAGTGTCTGCTGCAGGTCCGTCAACAACTGAAGAAGCTTCTGGAGCTGGAGCAGAAGTTTACATACCCCCAGGATCCTATTGCCCTCAGCAGGGGTACACTGGAGGAGAGGGCACTGACACTCCTCAAGACCCTCATCACAAAGTGAGTCCTGTCTTCAGCCCGTCCTGCTTTACTCACAACCACACCCGCTGGTCACTACATCCACCCACATCAGTGCCTCACTCACAGCTACATCAACATAACCCGCTGGATTAGTCTCCACGGTGATACCATTAAACACCACCCTGTGTCTACACTCACTGTCCCCTCCATCAGCTCCACCGCCCATACAGGACACTCTGTAGGTGTACAGGTCCAGACTGTAGTCCATCTGTTTCTCTGTGTACTGTATTACCCTGTTCTTCAATGGTCAGGACCCCCACAGGACCCCCACAGGACCACCACAGGACCCCCACAGGACCCCCACAGAGCAGGTAGTATGTGGGTGGTGCATCATTCTCAGCACTGCAGGGACACTGACGTGGTGGAGGTGTGGTAGTCGGTGGGCACAGGACGCACTCAATAGTTGTGGTTGGTGGACGATTATCAGTCCAGCAGTGACACTGAGGTGTCCAGCAGCACCACCCACACTAACACCACCACCACCACCATGTAAACATTATAGCAGCTGCAGTTGAATGTTTGTCTGATGTCTTCTGGGCGTGAGCACTTCCTGTTGAGCTTCTCGGGAAAAGCAGCTGGAGAGAATGTGAGTTCCTCTCCGGGTGTGCTGAGGACCGCTTCTCCTCCTGCCCTTCGGGGTATCTGCTGACGGCGTGAGGAGGTGGTGGTGGTGGTTGTTTTTGTTGTTGCTATGTGTCCAGCGGTCAGTGTATTGATCTTCGGGGTTAAAGGTCGATCAGCGGTTATTAGCAGTTGTACATTAACACTGTTTAAGATCGTGGATTGTTATTCATTCATTCATCAGCAGCCGCTTATCCGTCTGGGTCGCCATGGGTACTGAACCCTGACCCGCTGCTCTTTGGGTAGGATACTCCCTGGACAGGCCGCCAGTCCGTCGCCGCTGCTTACTGTTGGTATAGTTTGATTGACTGCAGAGGAGGCGGGATCCCAGCAGTGCTCCACGTCTCCATATGATGACTGTTAGTCTCACTGGAGCAGAGAGGCAGACAGAGAGGCAGGCAGAGAGGCAGACAGGCAGGCAGGCTGATTCTGTGTGTCTATCTGATTGTGTGTGACTCTGTGTGTGACTCTATTTCTAACTCTGACTCTGTGTGTCTGACTCTGTGTGTCTGACTCTGTCTGACTCTGTGTCTGACTCTGTGTGTCTGACTCTGACTCTGTGTGTCTGACTCTGTGTGTCTGAGTCTGACTCTGACTCTGTCTGACTCTGTGTGCGTCTGACTCTGTGTGTGTCTGACTCTGTGTGTCTGACTCTGACTGTGTATCTGACCCTGTGTGTGTCTGACTCTGACCCTGTGTGTGTCTGACTCTGACCCTGTGTGTGTCTGACTCTGACTCTGTGTGTGTCTGACTCTGTGTGTGTGTCTGAGTCTGACTCTGTGTGTCTGACTCTGACTCTGTGTGTCTGACTCTGACTCTGTGTGTCTGACTCTGACTCTGTGTGTCTGACTCTGACTGTGTGTCTGACCCTGTGTGTGTCTGACTCTGACCCTGTGTGTGTCTGACTCTGACCCTGTGTCTGACTCTGACCCTGTGTCTGACTCTGACCCTGTGTGTGTCTGACCCTGTGTGTGTCTCTGACTCTGTGTGTGTCTGACTCTGTGTGTGTGTCTGACTCTGACTCTGTGTGTGTCTGACTCTGACTCTGACTCTGTGTGTGTCTGACTCTGACTCTGTGTGTGTCTGACTCTGACTCTGTGTGTGTGTCTGACTCTGTGTGTCTGACTCTGATTCTGTGTGTGTGTCTGACTCTGACTCTGTGTGTGTGTCTGACTCTGACTCTGTGTGTCTGACTCTGACTCTGTGTGTGTCTGACTCTGTGTGTGTCTGACTCTGTGTGTGTCTGACTCTGTGTGTGTCTGACTCCGTGAGTCTGTCTCTGTGTCTGTGTGTGTCTGACTCTGACTCTCTGTGTCTGACTCTGTGTGTCTGACTCTGACTCTGTGTGTCTGACTCTGACTCTGTGTGTCTGACTCTGACTCTGTGTGTGTCTGACTCTGACTCTGTGTGTGTCTGACTCTGACCCTGTGTGTGTCTGACTCTGACTCTGTGTGTGTCTGACTCTGTGTGTCTGACTCTGACTCTGTGTGTCTGACTCTGACTCTGTGTGTGTCTGACTCTGTGTGTGTCTGACTCTGACCCTGTGTGTCTGACTCTGACTCTGTGTGTGTCTGACTCTGTGTGTCTGACTCTGACTCTGTGTGTGTCTGACTCTGTGTGTGTCTGACTCTGTGTGTGTCTGACTCTGTGTGTCTGACTCTGACTCTGTGTGTCTGACTCTGACTCTGTGTGTGTCTGACTCTGTGTGTGTCTGACTCCGTGTGTCTGTCTCTGTGTCTGTGTGTGTCTGACTCTGACTCTGTGTGTGTTGCAGCTCCATGGTGGTGGAGAGGCAGCCGTGCATGCCCACCCAGCTGCAGAGGCCCTTGGTGCTGAAGACCGGAGTCTTGTTTACTCTAAAAGTCAGGTACTCTCCAAACCCACCTCAGATCCCGGTTCTGGGAGGTCCCGGCCTGCGGCTCTGGGATCCGTGTAGTTCCCGCCCGCGGCGCTCCTGATGTGTTCTGTTTGGGTTTGTGTCTCCAGGCTGCTGGTGAGGCTGCAGGAGTTTAACCACATGGTCCGAGTGAGGGTGCACTTCGACAAGTAAGTCTGGACCTCCTGGTCTGTTCCTCAGCCCTGTGGGGGAGAACCACCCTGGACCGCCCTTCATCTCCTCCTCCTCCTTTATCTTCTCCTCCTTCATCTTCTCTTCCTTCTCCTTCAGCTTCTCCTCCTTCATCTTCTCCTCCTTCTCCTTTATCTACATCTCCTTCATCTCCTTCTCCTCCTCCTCCTTTATCTTTATCTTCATCTCCTTCTCCTCCTCCTCCTCCTTTATCTTCATCTCCTTCATCTCCTCCTCCTTCTCCTTTATCTACATCTCCTTCATCTCCTTCTCCTCCTCCTCCTTTATTTTCATCTCCTTCATCTTCTCCTCCTTCTCCTTTATCTACATCTCCTTCATCTCCTTCTCCTCCTCCTCCTTTATCTTTATCTTCATCTCCTCCTCTTTCTCCTTTATCTTCATCTCCTCCTTCTCTTTTATCTTCATCTCCTCCTCCTCCTCCTTCTTTATCTTTATCTCCTTCATCTTCTCCTTCTCCTTTATCTACATCTCCTTCATCTCCTTCTCCTCCTTCTTTTATCTTCATCTCCTTCTCCTCCTTCTTTTATCTTCATCTCCTTCATCTCCTCCTCCTTCTCTTTTATCTTCATCTCCTTCATCTTCTCCTCCTTCTCTTTTATCTTCATCTCCTTCATCTTCTCCTCCTTCTTTTATCTTCATCTCCTTCATCTTCTCCTCCTTCTCCTTTATCTTCATCTCCTTCATCTTCTCCTCCTTCTCCTTTATCTGCGTCTCCTTCATCTCCTCCTTCTCTTTTATCTTCATCTCCTTCATCTTCTGGGTATATATGGAATGTATGGAATGTGTGGAATGTATATTCCGGGTATCCTCCAGGAAGTGGATCCTCTGGTTCTAATAGGGTTAGGATTTGACTGGGAGCTGAGGAGCGGAAGGGTGGTCTCGGATCTCATGTCTGTATCTGATATCACTGCAGCACACATGAAGGAGCGAACGCCTGACGCTGTCTGTGTTTGTTTTGTCTTTCCAGGGACGTGACGGAGGACAGGAAGGGGTAAGGCTGTGGGCAGGGTGTATCGGGTGTATATCCGTGTCTTGTTTGTTGCTATAAAGCTATTCCTGGTAGGAGGAGTCCTTCGGAATGTGGGCAGCACCGTACACACAGCGTTCCCGGCTCTGGGTTACATAACCTGCTCCTGCAGTTGATCCGAAATCAGATCAGCGTCTTGGTCCTATCATTTTCAGCTGGGAGTCAGGAAAGGGTTAGGATTTACCTGCCGATGGTACAGGTAACACGTAACGTCACTGATGATGTGATAACCCATCCCGCCATCCGTTATCCCACTTTTCTGCCCATCTGGATAATTCCGGGGTTTCAGGAATGACTCTGACCATACTAACACGCCTCAGAGTCACAGGAGCAGATTCTCAGCACTGATAAATCAAATGAAAGATCGGAATGCTGTCCCACGTCCCTCCCGGTACAGCACGGCCGTGTGCCCACATTCACACTGCACCGAAACATGGGGAAGCCGGGGGCAGAGCACCTCTCGGCTGCGTTCTGGAAAACGGTGTGCAGGTTAGGCAGTGGACAGGCTGTCCCTGTAAGGTCATCTGCTGATCTGCTTGTGCTGGATGTCCTTAGCTTCCGGAAGTTCAACATCCTGGGAACCGCCATGAAAGTGATGAACATGGAGGAGTCGATCGGGATGGCAGCAGAATTCCGACATCTGGTAAGAGAAGACTCTCAGACGTGCTCCTCTTTCTCTTGGGTTCATGTCCTATCGCAAAACGAGTCACGCGAGAACTCACGCGTTCCGTTTCCCCTACACAGCAACTGAAGGAGCGGAAGGTGGCCGGGAACCGGACGAGTGAGGTAGGAGCGCCTTCGCTCCCATCTTTCCTAATACATTCACAAACCTGGGTCCCTGTTCCTGAAAACCTCCTAGCAGGACAGACCACTGTTTAATGGTAGAGTGAGATCACCCTGAACACTCTCTCTCTCTCTCTCTCTCTCTCTCGGTGTCCCTGTGTTTCCCTCTGTCTCTCTCTCTGTGTGCCTCTGTCTCTGTGTGCCTCTGTCTCTGTGTGCCTCTCTCTCTGTGTGCCTCTCTGTGTCTCTCTGTGTGCCTCTCTCTCTGTGTCCCTGTGTTTCCCTCTGTCTCTCTCTCTGTGTGTGGCAGGGCCCGCTGATCGTCACTGAGGAGCTCCACTCCTTCACCTTTGAAGCTGAGCTCTGCTGGTCTGGACTGCTCATCAACTTTGAGGTGAGAGAAGTAACACCCACTGACCTGGAGTACCTGAAGTGTGGAGGCAGTAACCCTTCCCTCAAACAATAAGCATTACCTCACCTTCCAAACAAATACTCAGCCATTCGTTTATCAGTTACTTATTCATTTATTCATCTATTAATTTATTATTTATATACATATATATATATAGCAGAGCTACACCAGGCCTGGTCCACACGGGAGTGTCGTCACATGGGGGGTTAACAGTACTGTCCACCCGAGCACTGCTTTAAAACATTCACCCATCCATCCGTCGGTCCGTCCATCGGTCCATCCATCGGTCTCTCACCCATCCATCCATCGGTCCGTCCATCGGTCCGTCCATCGGTCCATCCATCGGTCCATCCATCGGTCTCTCACCCATCCATCCGTCGGTCCGTCCATCGGTCCATCCATCGGTCCGTCCATCGGTCCCTCACCCATCCATCCGTCCGTCCATCCATCGTTCCCTCACCCATCCACCAGTCTGTCCATCCGTCTTACCTCTCGGTTGTCTCTAAGCCGGGACTGAGGTCTGCTGTGAGTAGCGGTGTTGGCTTTGAGGCCTGAACGTCGTCTGCACTTCTGTCCATGTTCTGCGTAGATGTCCAGCCATACCACAGAAACCACACCACCAGGTGTCTCTCTCTGCACAGTGTAAGAGCTCTAGTCCTTTCAGGTTAGTGAATATTCATGATGGACCGACCAATAGAATCGCTCCAAACCTGCTTAGTAATAAACCTTGTTCTATCAGCTCCACTGCAGGGTAAGGAAGCTGCTCCATCCTCCTGTACAGCTCCACTCTGGAGGGGGTTAAGGTGGACTGGATAATTCCACTCTGGAGGGGGTTAAGGTGGACTGGATAATTCCACTCTGGAGGGGTTTAAGGTGGACTGGATAATTTCAGTCTGGAGGGGTTTAAGGTGGACTGGATAATTCCACTTTGGAGGGTTTAAGGAGGACTGGATCATTCCATTCTGGAGGGGTTTAAGGTGGACTGGATAATTTCAGTCTGGAGGGGTTTAAGGTGGACTGGATAATTCCACTTTGGAGGGTTTAAGGTGGACTGGATAATTCCACTTTGGAGGGGTTTAAGGTGGACTGGATAAATCCATTCTGGAGGGGGTTAAGGTGGACTGGATAATTCCATTCTGGGGGATTTAAGGTGGACTGGATAATTCCATTCTGGGGGATTTAAGGTGGACTGGATAATTCCATTCTGGGGGGATTTAAGGTGGACTGGATAATTCCATTCCGGATGCGGTTTAAGGTGGACTGGATAATTCCATTCTGGAGGGGTTTAAGGTGGACTGGATAATTCCATTTTGGAGGGGGTTAAGGTAGACTGGATAGTTCCATTTTGGAGGGGTTTAAGGTGGACTGGATAATTCCAGTCTGGAGGGGTTTAAGGTGGACTGGATAATTCCATTCTGTAGGGGGTTAAGGTGGACTGGATAATTCCATTCTGGGGGGATTTAAGGTGGACTGGATAATTCCATTCTGGGGGGATTTAAGGTGGACTGGATAATTCCATTCTGGGGGGATTTAAGGTGGACTGGATAATTCCATTCCGGAGGGGTTTAAGGTGGACTGGATAATTCCATTCTGGAGGGGTTTAAGGTGGACTGGATAATTCCATTTTGGAGGGGGTTAAGGTAGACTGGATAGTTCCATTTTGGAGGGGTTTAAGGTGGACTGGATAATTCCAGTCTGGAGGGGTTTAAGGTGGACTGGATAAATCCATTCTAGAGGGTTTTAAGGTGGACTGGATAATTCCATTCTGTAGGGGGTTAAGGTGGACTGGATAATTCCATTCTGGAGGGGTTTAAGGTGGACTGGATAATTCCATTCTGGAGGGGTTTAAGGTGGACTGGATAATTCCAGTCTGGAGGGGTTTAAGGTGGACTGGATAATTCCATTCTGGAGGGGTTTAAGGTGGACTGGATAACTCCATTCTGGAGGGGTTTAAGGTGGACTGGATAACTCCATTCTGGAGAGGTTTAAGGTGGACTGGATAATTCCAGTCTGGAGGGGTTTAAGGTGGACTGGATAATTCCAGTCTGGAGGGGTTTAAGGTGGACTGGATAATTCCATCAGAGGTTTTTTTTTTACTGATAGTGCGTATGATGTATTTAGCTTCCTCACTCACTCCCTCTCTCTGTCTTTCTCTCTCTCTCTCTCTCTCTCTCTATCTCAGACGACCTCTCTCCCTATCGTGGTGATCTCTAACGTCAGCCAGCTGCCATGCGGCTGGGCCTCCATTTTGTGGTACAACATGCTGACAACTGAACCCAAGGTAAGCCACACCCGTCAAAGAACCAGTCCCTCAGACCTCACCAGTAAGGCACACTGCTCCTGTCCCACCGTTCAGCAACAACAGAGCCCTCCTGGCACTGTGACCCGTAAGGGCAAATATCAATATCATGCAGCCAACGCATTAAACCACATAACCTTTCCCCACCATCTGTAATAATAACAAAACCCACAAAGATTATTAACCGTGATCAGAACAGTACTGTCAAAATTATAAATGGTTAATAACGGGGAGCGTTTCATTTCCATAAAAACAAATACAGTGTGTGGATGTAAATCATGGTGTTGGGAAACACTTGCGTCGCAGCTGCATCCTTCCAATTATGTAAGTCGCTGACGTAGTTTTAGGAAAGGGTCCCCTGGTAAGGGTGGAGACTCCGTCGCCTGGACTGCCTCCACTTTCCAGAGACATGCTAAGTTACGGCTGGGTTTAGCCGCTAGCCAGCTAGTTAGCGTAACTAGGACGGTGGTTGGTTAAACTCCACCGAGTCCTGTGTGTCTCGCTGTGGTCGTGTAACCAGCAGGGCCGTCATGTGCTCCCGCTGGAATGTCTCTCCTGTAGATCACGTGACTGGTTTGTCCCCCGGTGTCCAGTGACAGCAGTAGTACTGACTCCTGAAGGGACCGCACTGCGGCCCTTACGTCTATAGCTGCTCCCCATTCAGCTCCATCTACCACACACTAAATCCAGCATTAATAAACCTGCTCCTCCCTTCCAACCTCCAGAACCTCTCCTTCTTCGTCAGTCCTCCTTCGGTCACGTGGGGTCAGCTGTGCGAGGTGCTGAGCTGGCAGTTCTCCTCCATCACTAAGAGAGGCCTGAATGCGGAGCAGCTGAGCATGCTGGGACATAAGCTGCTGGGTGAGTGTGGATACTGTAGTCCTGCCTGTATGGATGTGGGTCTGTCGAGGTTCCTCCAGCTCGCCCGGGGTTGGTTCCTGTAGAAGCCGTGTAGCAGGGAACGTGACCCCAGAGAACCTACGCTGTCCGTATGGAATGCTGGTGATGGGAAATTGTGGAAAACCTGAAATGAAGTTCCCTCTGGGGGGATTTTGTGTCTCGCAGGCCCAAAAGCAGTGAAGGACCCGGAGGCTCAGATTCCCTGGAACAAGTTCTGCAAGGTGTGTGCACCAAACCGGGACATGCAGACACGTCCTCCCCACGTCCTCCCCACGTCCTCCCCACGTCCTCCCCACGTCCTCCTCACGACCTCCTCACGTCCTCCTCACCTCACCCTCTACACCTCACCCTCTACACCTCACCCTCTACACCTCACCCTCTACACCTCACCCTCTACACCTCACCCTCTACACCTCACCCCTCACCTCGCCCTCTCAACCTCGCCCTCTCAACCTCGCCCTCTCAACCTCGCCCTCTCAACCTCGCCCTTCACCTCGCCCTCTCACCTCGCCCTCTCACCTCACCCTCTACACCTCGCCCTTCACCTCACCCTTCACCTCGCCCTCTCACCTCGCCCTTCACCTCACCCTCTATGCCTCGCCCTCTACACCTCGCCCTTCACCTCACCCTTCACCTCACCCTTCACCTCACCCTCCCACCTCACCCTTCACCTCACCCTTCACCTCACCCTTCACCTCACCCTCACCCTCCCACCTCACCCTTCACCTCGCCCTCTCACCTCGCCCTCTCACCTCACCCTCCCACCTCACCCTTCACCTCACCCTCCCACCTCACCCTTCACCTCACCCTTCACCTCACCCTTCACCTCACCCTCTACACATCGCCCCTCTCACATCGCCCCTCTCACCTCACCCTTCCACTTCACCCTTCCACCTCACCCTTCACCTCACCCCCTGACACCTCACCCTCTCACCTCACCCTCTCACCTCACCCTCTCACCTCACCCTCTCACCACACCCTCTCACCACAGTAGAACTAAGTGACTGAACTGAGCTCCTCTGTGTGCAGGGCGGCAGTGAGAGGAACTTCACCTTCTGGCTGTGGATCGAGGGAATCCTGGACCTGATCAAGCGCCACCTGCAGAGCCTGTGGGATGATGGGTAATGATGGTGCTTGTTTTGACTCCACTTAGTGACCCACGGAGGGTGTGTGGTGTCAGGGTTGACCACAGTAATCCCTGTCCGACTGTAGATCCGGTTCTCTGTGATGTGGTTGGTGTTAGCTCCAGTTCCGTGTTCAGATTAGTGTCCCAGTATTATAAGCATGGCTGATGCAGCTCTCGCGCTCTCTCTCTCTCTCTCTCTCTCTGTCTCTCTCTCTCTCTCTGTCTCTCTCTCTCTCTCTCTCTCTCTCTCTCTCTCTCTCTCTCTCTCTCTCTCTCTCTGTCTCTCTCTCTCTCTCTCTCTCTCTCTCTGTCTCTGTCTCTCTCTCTCTCTCTTTCTGTCTCTGTCTCTGTCTCTCTCTCTCAGGTATATAATGGGCTTTGTGACGAAGGACCGTACTAAAGCTCTGCTGAGTGATAAAGCTCCCGGAACATTCCTGCTACGTTTCAGTGAGAGCAACCGAGACGGAGCCATCACCTTCAGCTGGGTGGAGCACACTCTAAACGGTGAGACATCCTACGCCCTGTCCTACGCCCTGTCCTACGCCCTGTCCTACGCCCTGTCCTACGCCCACCTCACGTCTGCTCCCCGTGGAGCCTCGCGGGGGAAAGTAGATGTGACTGGAGTTATGGTGGATCAGGGGAATCGGACGCCTGGTGGGGCTGTTTGATGGAAGGAGGCGGAGCTAGGGGACAGATGTCAGAACTGGAATCCAGGGTGATGTTTTCCCGCTTCTCTGTGCGCCTGTGTTTACGCAGACGAGCCGCAGGTCCGCTCGGTAGAGCCCTACACTAAGAAGGAGCTGTCTGCCGTCTCGCTGCCCGACATCCTGCGGAACTACAGAGTGATGGCAGCTGATAACGTTCCTGAAGACCCTCTGCGCTTCCTGTATCCCTCCATTCCCAAAGACGAGGCCTTCGGCAAATACTACTCCAAGCCTACGGACAGTAAGAGCTCCACCGACGCACTCCGCACGCCGCACTCCGCACGCCGCACTCCACACGCCACACCTCACCGTCTGCTGACACACCTGTTACAGGAACACTGCAGCATCTCCATCCGCCTCGTCCGAATTCAACAGTCCATTACAACGGACAGTTTCCAGGAATAATAATAACAATTATTCTTATTATTCTTATTATTATTATAATACTAATTAATAACAGTGATAATAACAAAGTAATAATATTAACAAAACAATAATAGTAATAACAATAATAATAAAATAATATAACGATTATTAATAATAATAACAAAATAATAATAATAATAGTTAATAACAGTGATAATAATAACAACAGTAATAATAATTAAATGATGTCACTTTTTAATTTTTATTTATAGAGCGCCTTTATACTGCTGGCAGGTCAAAGTGTTGTACAGACAGTTGACATCAGTAATGGGGAGATATACTATAATCATAATAACAAAATATATATATATATATCATAAATTTATTGGCTGAATTCAACATACCAAGAAGCAGTTAGACAGAATTCCAGAAGCTCTCCACCGAAATACACCGGAGTTAGCGGCTCATCGACCTCGGTTATAGGAATTTATTTATTTATTTATTTATTTTTATTCAGTTCAGTATATCAGAAATATCGTCTGTGGTATAAGTGAATGATGAGTGAATAATTGAGTGAATGATGAGTGAATAATGAGTGAATGAATAAGTGACTGATGAGTGAATGAGTGAATGATGAGTGAATGAATAAGTGAATGAATAAGTGAATGAATGATTGAGTGAATGAGTGAATGAATGAGTGAGTGAATGAGTGAATGAATGAGTGAATGCTACAGACACGACAGATCAGACTGTAAGACTGGGTAATCCTTTAATGCGGTGGCAGGCGATGATTGATCACCTGTAGCTCAGGTAGATACAGAGGTGTTGGGATTTGAACTGATGTAGTTATATAATAAGGTGCACTCAGTGAAATGAGAAGGTTAAAGGTCATTCTCGTGGTTAAATGTGGAGTGCTGGAGTGAACCTGTCAGAATCCAGTCTTAATTCATCATGAAGCATCATTACACTTATACATTACACTTATACATACATTATCATTATCTCTCTCTCTCTCTCTCTCTCTCTCCCTCCCTCTCTCTCCCTCCCTCCCTCTCTCTCTCTCCCTCTAGAACATGAGCCGATGGATGTGGATAAGAAGCATGATGAAGGTTACATCAGTACGACTCTCATATCCGTCTCTGAAATGTGAGTTGGTTACAGTATGTTAAAGGAACACATGCCTACAGCGAGCGACAGTGAGCAGGGGTTAGCGTCGCTAGCGTCGCTAGTGTCGTTAGTGTCGCTAGCGTCGCTAGTGTCGTTAGTGATGTTAGTGTCGTTAGTGATGTTAGCGTCGTTAGTGACGGGACGTTACGCGACTACATTGTCGCTATTAGTGATGTTACCTACTGATTGTTTCAGTGATGTTTAGCGTCGAGGGATCAGGGATTTGGAGGAGGAATGGTGATCAGTGGGGAAGTTTATGAAAGGGTGTGGCTAGGTGTGCAGTATTCGTGCGGAACTGTTTGACTAGTGAAGTACACTGTTTCTTCAGGAAACCATCGGAGTTCAACGAAAACATTATGCCCCTGTCTCCCGAAGTGTATGGAGAACTGGAACGCATCGTGGTCAGTAAGCCCCACTTCATACGGTCCTGTCACTGTACAGCGGTGGCTTGTGTAGTGACCTTTACAGAAGAGTAATCAGTAAACTTTACAGTAAACTTTAGTGTTTACGCTTTTTACAGTTAACTTTATCTGGTTAATCATTCATCTTTACGCTTTATTTGGTGTTTATTTATGATGTAATATTTTTGGTGTTTTATTGAAAAAATGTAAAGTTTAAAGTAAAGTTTAATGTAAAGTTGGCCAGGGTTTTGTATATGTTTCCTGCGTGCTGTAGCTTCTGTTCTACTGTCTTTGTTCTCCTGTTCCAGTGTAGGAGAGATCTGCCGTACTAGACCTTGAGTAGATCAGTAAAATTATTAGTGTTTTACTGTGAAGTGCAGTGTTACAGTTACTGTTACTGGTGAATCATGTCATCTTTAATCAGTAATGTACAGTGAGTGTTCAGTAATATTTTTGGTGTTTTATTGAAAAAATGTAAAGTTTAAAGTAAAGTTTAATGTAAAGTTGGCCAGGGTTTTGTATATGTTTCCTGCGTGCTGTAGCTTCTGTTCTACTGTCTTTGTTCTCCTGTTCCAGAATAGAGATCTGCCTGGAGACCTAGGAGAGGTAAAATAATTTACAGTGTTTACAGTGAACCAGTGTTCAGTGATGTTTAGTGAATATGTTCAGTGATCAGTAATGTTTACAGCGTGTTCGGTCATCTTTACAGTGAATATAGTGAACAGTAATATTTACAGCGAGTGTTTAGTAATGTTTACAGTGAGTGATTAGTAATGTTTAGTAAATACGACCAGTGTTCAGTTATGTTTACAGCGAGTTTTCAGTCATGTTTACAGTGAGTGTTCAGTAATGTTTGCAGCAAACAGTGTTCAGTAATATTTATAGCGAGTGTTCAGTAATGTTTGCAGAGAATAGTGTTCAGTAATGTTTGCAGTGAGTGTTCAGTGTTTATAGTGAGTGTTCAGTAATGTTCGCAGCGAGTGTTCAGTTATGTTTGCAGTGAATATAGTGATCAGTAATGTTTGCAGTGTTCAGTCATGTTTACAATAAGTGTTCAGTAATGTTTATAGCGAGTGTTCAGTAATGTTTACAGTGAGTGTTTAGTCATGTTTACAATAAGTGTTCAGTAATGTTTACAGCGTGTGTTCAGTAATGTTTATAGCGAGTGTTCAGTAATGTTTACAGTGAGTGTTTAGTCATGTTTACAAGTGTTCAATAATGTTTGCAGCGAGTTCAGTAATGTTTATAGTGAATAGTGTTCTGTAATGTTTATAGGGAGTGTTCAGTAATGTTTAGTGAATATGTTCAGTGATCAGTAATGTTTACAGTGAGTGTTCAGAAATGTTTAGTGAATATGTTCAGAGAGATCAGTAATGTTTACAGTGAGTGTGAATTTTGAGTAAATATGATCAGTGATCAGTAATGTTTACAGTGAGTGTTCAGTAATGTTAAGTGAATATGATCAGAGTGATCAGTAATGTTTGCAGTGAGTATGACCAGAGTGCTCGGTCATGTTTACAGTGAGTGTTCAGTAATGTGTACATGGAGTGTTCAGTAATGTTTGCAGTGAGTGTTCAGTAATGTTTATAGTGAATAGTGTTCAGTAATGTTTATAGTGAATATAGTGCTCAGTAATGTTTATAGCGAGTGTTCAGTAATGTTTACAGCGAGTGTTCAGTAATGTTTGCAGCGAGTGTTCAGTAATGCGTTCAGGGAGTGTTCAGTAATGTTTATAGTGAATAGTGTTCAGTATCGTTTACAGCGAGTGTTCAGTAATGTTTACAGCGAGTGTTCAGTAATTTTTACAGTGAGTGTTCAGTAATGTTTGCAGTGTGTTCAGTAATGTTTACAGTGAGTGTTCAGTAGTTTACAGTGAGTGTTCAGTAATGTTTACAGTGAGTGTTCAGTAATGTTTATAGTGAATAGTGTTCAGTAATGTTTATAGCGAGTGTTCAGTTATTTTTTTACAGTGTGTTCAGTAATGTTTACAGTGAGTGTTCAGTAATGTTTGCAGCAAGTGTTCAGTCATGTTCACCTACACATTTCTGAACTGAACCCTGAAACTACAGCTAGTGTAATTAACGCCGCTCTCCCTCACGCAGCTGTGCCGTGGCTTTTCTAACGCCTGACGAGCGAGCGGAGGACAGACTCGTCGTTCACAGTGAGAAAGAGATCACCTGTGGTCCAGCTCATCATGTCATCTTCACCATCACAAACATCCTTTGGAACTCAGTGTTCAGTTGCTGAACACACATGACAGACCACATCCAACACTGTAAAGTTAAAGAACCGCGAAAGGGAACCCGAGTGGAACCTCTGTACTCTAGCACTCACCTGGTGCTGAACAAACATTAGCACTTTTACCCCAAACCTCCTCTGCCTGTCGTCCTTCCTGACGCTTCCTTCGAGCGGCTAAATTTGATAGGTTGATCAGTTCGACTGTTCCGCCCTAATTTGACAGGCAGAAATCAAAGAGATCAAAAGCCGAAAGTTTTTGATGTATGTATTAATAATGTATAGCTCTGTAATCTGATGTTGATGCCCCAGGCCTCATTCCCAGTTGGGAATGTGGGTGATGTGCCAGTGGAATCCCCCGTCTTTGTATTTGTTTGGTTTTGCAGCCCTGTATGTCCGTAACTAGCCGAGCCCACACCCGTAGCTACGTATCTGTGTCTGACGGAGAAGCTGTGAATTGTACTTTTGCTCCGTCTGCTCTAAACCCAGGTCCGGTTTACCTTAAAGAGGAATGCGGCCAGGACAGGTGTGTGGAAGCCGTTTTTATTAGAGACGTAATCAGTGAAATAAATACTCGCCTGTGACAGAGACATACCAGGAACCCACACACCGATCATGATATACAGAATACATTCATATTCAGATTCAGTAAACACAGCCAGCACTGATCCTGACCCAGCTGAACGCCGTGTGGCAGTGTTGAGTTCCTGCTGTTGTAATTATTCTGGTTTATTTTTTGGATGTAGTTTAGTCGTGTTGCTTTAAATAATTACTGGCTTTCTCAAACGCAATACATGCTTACACAACCGCACCCACACACACCCGCACACGCACACATATATATATATACAGTACTCAAGTAGCAAACTGGGGGCCAGGTTCACAGACAGGGACCGGACTAAACTGCATGGTACGCGTTTAGTCTGGAGTCAAGGCCGCGGCACAGCGAACGCAGGTGCAGACTATCCAGACGTGGTCCGTCCTCATCAGTGACCAAGTTAAACAAACGCAGCTCCATGTCCTTCACTCATAAAACGGCCAGTCTGTGGCATCGAGTCAGGAGAGAGTCAGCCGCCTCGTCCAGGAGCTAAAACTGCACGGAGAACCTCACCGCTTCATCCCGGAGCTGAAACTCCGAGTGCTTCCTCATAGAGCTCTGCAGTCCCGCAGGTCCCACCACAAGAGCTTGTGGCGCCAGACTAAACTTCAGTGTCGTGTTTGGAAAGTGGGCGGATAACCGATCCATACGGGAGGCGGACGTCCCGAACACAATTCCTATCAAATAATAATCAGTGCGTGTTAGCATAAGACGGCTAATCAGTCACAAATCAAAAAGAACGTAGCAGGGCAGTCCGGCGGTAACGGGGAGAGTCCGGCGGTAACGGGGAGAGTCCGGCGGTAACGGGGGTACTCTGGCGGTAACAGAGTAACGGGGGGTACTCTGGCGGTAACGGGGGTACTCTGGCGGTAACGGGGGTACTCTGGCGGTAACGGAGAGTAACGGGGGGTACTCTGGCGGTAACGGAGAGTAACGGGGGGTACTCTGGCGGTAACGGGGAGAGTCGGGCGGTAACGGGGGTACTCTGGCGGTAACGGGGGTACTCTGGCGGTAACGGAGAGTAACGGGGGTACTCTGGCGGTAACGGGGAGAGTCCGGCGGTAACGGAGAGTAACGGGGGTACTCTGGCGGTAACGGGGGTACTCTGGCGGTAACGGAGAGTAACGGGGGTACTCTGGCGGTAACGGGGAGAGTCGGGCGGTAACAGAGTAACGGGGAGAGTCCGGCGGTAACAGAGTAACGGGGAGAGTCCGGCGGTAACGGAGAGTAGCGGGGGTACTCTGGCGGTAACGGGGGAACTCTGGCGGTAACGGGGTGTCTGCTGGGAACGGCGGAGTCTGAGAGTCCTGATTATTCGTAGAGTGTTAGGTAGTGACTGTCATTACCCTGGTAGGTGTGCAGGCGTGAGCGGTACAGTTGTTGCTGATTGTTGGCGGGAGCGGCGCAGACCTCTGTCTGTAACTCGGACGTCGGTAGCTCAGTTTAGGCTCTGTTTGAGCTGACTGGGATGATCACTCGTCAGTGACAGTCGTGTTTGAGAGACCATCGTCAGTCCCACACCTGCTGGGATGAATTTCTGGTGGTCTGGATGAACTGTGTTCGGTGTGTAGCGGCCTTCAGGGTTAGTGTGGATCTGGAACCCAAGCGTACAGGACATATTACCTTCCACACAGATGAGCTTCTTGTGCCTCTATCCAGGTAATGTTTGTTTTTGTGTTGTACCTGCTCGGTGTAATCCTCTAGACAGGCGGGGACTGGAACTTTCATGATTAGCTAGCTATGTCTGATGGAAGCCTGGGTACACTGAGGGATTTTATTGAATTCAGTTTACCGGTGTGGACCCTGTGCGGCTGCAGTCGTTCTGAATAATTCAGGATGTGTGATGTGCGGTAGTGGAGTAAATAAATGATTAGGAAGATCACTGAGGAAATAAAACCTACTTTTTCTGTAGGTATTAATAAATCCTAATTTCTCTACCCAGTCGACCTCATTTTGCTAGGTCTACAGAACTAATGATGACCCAAAAAAATTTATTTTTTTATTTCTATTATTTTAAAATAAATTTTATTTTGTATTTAAATAAGAGCACATAATTATTATTTAGTTTTATTTTTGCTTCTCAGACTAAGATGGATGTACCCGTCGCGTCTCCTCAGTGTACCCAGGCTTTTTTATTATTCCTATTTTCTGGCGATGAGGAAAACCTGAAAACCTATAAACTAAATAAAGGTGTAAAATTTAATAAAAATAACTGTTACTCTTGATTAACTCTTTCTTGTGGTGTCTGCCTTCACACGTTTCTAAATTATTATGAGTTATTAACATTATTAATAATAAGTTTTGGTGTTGAGCTTTATGAGCTGATTCTACCATAATAACGGTTGGTCCCTTAAACACATCTTCACCCGTTCCAGTTCTAGATAGATAGATACTTTATTGATCCCAGAGGGAAATTCAAGAAATTCAAGTTCTGTTCGCTCCACAACATTCTCACTGCATCAAATACACATAAACCTAGTGCAAATGTTTCCATACAATCAATCAAAACCAGTTTTTCATTTGGAACAGATTATAAATTACAGCAGACTAACCATAACACATGACCAGCCTTCCTAAAAAAGCACTTTCACCAGAGTCCGGCTCACATGTATCTCCTAGCCAGCTTTGTTTTAGTACTTTAGTATTGATTTTATGAACAGGAAAAGACGAATCGGACTTCACAGCCCTCTACTGAAGGGTATTGAGATATGAATTATATAATTATATATGCGTATAGGTTTGTAGATTGTAAAAACCGCATGCATTTGATTTCTGTCCCGTTTATTTGCATTAAACCTTGTATTGTATTCCAGACGTTAATTCCAGACTTGCTAGCAGGAGTGTCGTAATATCTACCCTAATATCTACTCGACGTGTTCAAACAAATCTAGCGCTGTAAGAATCATACATCCCTCTGAGTAGACGCGGTATGACCCGCCCCAGGCTACTGAGGAGCCTCCAGCTTTGTAATCTACTAACCACATCATTTACAGAGCTATTAGTATATAAATATACCATACTGTAACAACACGCCCATTTACACCGTATATATATTAAACATGTTCATAGTGTGTGAGACTGAAGAGCCCAGCACAGTACCACACACACAACCACACACACACACCGTTCATAAGTATGCCAAACACACACTGCACTGAAGCGGGGAGGGAAGGTGCAGACGTACGCCACCTGCTGGTCAGAACATCCTAAAGCCCCATCCACAGACCCTCTGAAGCTGTGGGCTCAGATTAGGAAGTCCGGAGAGTCGGAGTCTTCCTCGGAGAACCTCTCGGTGACTTTAACATTAAACTCCTCGTGTATTCTGGGACTAAAATACGGGGCTAAGGACTCAGTCCACTGAACAGATTAAAAACGTATTAAAATAATTTCATTAACAGCTTAAACTTCCCTGCGGAATCCATGCTAAGGAATTGTGTCCTGCTGGCCATGTATGGTGAGTGGTGCTTGGGCCCCGGTGATTGCCACTGTAATGTAATGTGTGTATGGTCTCTGTTCGCTTTAAAGCAGCTACGGCCGTTCAGCTCACCTGTTTCAGACGTGATCGGACTTTCAGTCAGTACATTTAAAGCTGATTGGCTCAGTAATGTTACATACTCAATCCTTCTTTCCCAAAAAAAACAAAAAACAACAAGCTGAAGAGCCCCTGAGCAAGACACCTAACCCCCATCTGCTCCCTGGGGGCCTTGGATAGGGCAGTGAGCACACTTGCCTTTTTAAAGTTACACCCCAGCAGGAGCTCTGTGGGACGAATCGGTTGGATGTAAGGAGTACTTGCCAGGAGACCAGAGAGCCAGCAGGCAGGCGAGACCACCCCGCCCCACCCCCCACAGAATCCAGAGCACAGCGAACGGAAACTTGTGCTAGAGGTACAGACAGCTACACGAACACTTCACAAGTCTACACAGTTCCACAGGCTGACTCAGTAATACAGACCCGCGCCCGCACACGTGCCCACACACGCACCCGCACACGCGCACACACACACAAACAGGAGTACGTCCTTCAGCGCTACAGCATGCCGTCCAGGTTCTTCTCGGCCGTCTCCTTCTCCCCGGCGGCCGTGGTCTCCTGCGGGCTGTACTTGTTGTGGTAATCCTGCAGGATGGTCACCACGTCGTGATGGCCGAAGTGCACCGCCTCGTCCATCGGAGTGTTCCCCCACCTGGACACGGAGGAGAGAGACTGCAGTAACGACAGCAGGACTGAGGACGTTCTTTATCATTCATGTCATTAGACAGTCATTTCTGACTCGGAGCTCAGTAGAAGTGGAAACATGGAACGACTTGTTTAGTCTGAGACCTGGGGACCTACTGAGCTCAACCAGTAAACAAAATCTCAGTGTTTCAAATCCACAGTATTGTTTAAAGCTTCTTCCTGTGAACAGTTTACCAGCCTGAGATCAAAGCCGACTTCAGAGTCCAGTCTAAAACAATGTGCCTGATTTGTGTTCTGCTGGCTCCGTGGTGCTGTGCAGTGCTTGGACCCCGGCAGTTGCCCCTTGTGTAATGTGCAGACGGCCTCTGTTGGCTCTCTGTTGGAAATCAATGTGCTCATCAATTGAAGATGTAAACCAGATTGAAAACTGATTGTCTCGGTTACCAACGACGACCATGTAGGATTTTAAACTTGTTTTGTCCCACTACAGAAAGAAACCGGATATGTGGAAAATTAAATTTCACTCTTTACGAAACATTCACGAAAACAGTGCTCTCTCTGTTTTGATCAGCACAGATTAAATTCTACAGGTGAGGGTTCCCCCAAATGCCAGTGGACCGTCTGACATTAATATACATGTAATTAAATGTAATATTTTGATATATTTATTTTTATAACAATATATTATTCTATGTAATTAATCACATAATAATAATAATAATAATAATAATAATAATAAAAAATACAATTCTAAAGGTATATTATTATTATTGTTGTTATTATTATATATAATTTGAAGTATTTGTTTTGATTTAAAATGTATGTAATTAAATTTGTATTTAATTTAAAGTTTGGAAAGTGCTGACTCTAAGAGACAGAATTTAATATGACAGTGAGAGATTACTGAACGTAAACATTTATTGAAATACAGCAGCGTCCGGGATCCACAGTGAAGGGTCAGATGGCAGTGCTGAACTGAAAGGTCTACATAAGCCTGTAACGGCACCCGACATAACGGAGATACACACTTTATCAGGGTCTGTGTGTGGGTTAGCGGGGCCTGTGTGGGTTATCGGGGTCTGTGTGTAGATTATCGGGGCCTGTGTGTAGGTTAGTGGGGCCTGTGTGTGGGTTATCGGGGCCTGTGTGTAGGTTAGCGGGGCCTGTGTGTAGGTTATCGGGGCCTGTGTGTAGGTTAGCGGGGCCTGTGTGTAGGTTAGCGGGGCCTGTGTGTAGGTTATCGGGGCCTGTGTGTAGGTTATCGGGGTCTGTGTGTAGGTTGTCTGTGGTGTGTGTAGGTTATCGGGGCCTGTGTGTAGGTTAGCGGGGCCTGTGTGTAGGTTATCGGGGCCTGTGTGTAGGTTATCGGGGCCTGTGTGTAGGTTATCGGTGTCTGTGTGTAGGTTATCGGGGCCTGTGTGTAGGTTATCGGGGCCTGTGTGTAGGTTATCGGTGTCTGTGTGTAGGTTATCGGGGCCTGTGTGTAGGTTAGCGGGGCCTGTGTGTGTTGTAGGTTGTCTGTGGTGTGTGTAGGTTATCGGGGCCTGTGTGTAGGTTAGCGGGGCCTGTGTGTAGGTTATCGGGGCCTGTGTGTAGGTTATCGGGGCCTGTGTGTAGGTTATCGGGGCCTGTGTGTAGGTTATCGGGGCCTGTGTGTAGGTTATCGGTGTCTGTGTGTAGGTTATCGGGGCCTGTGTGTAGGTTATCGGGGCCTGTGTGTAGGTTATCTCGGGTTCTGTGTGTAGGTTATCGGGGCCTGTGTGTAGGTTATCGGTGTCTGTGTGTAGGTTATCGGTGTCTGTGTGTAGGTTATCGGGGCCTGTGTGTAGGTTATCGGGGCCTGTGTGTAGGTTATCGGGGCCTGTGTGTAGGTTATCGGTGTCTGTGTGGGTTAGCGGGGCCTGTGTGGGTTAGCGGGGCCTGTGTGTAGGTTATCGGGGCCTGTGTGTAGGTTATCGGGGCCTGTGTGTAGGTTATCGGTGTCTGTGTGTAGGTTATCGGGGCCTGTGTGTAGGTTAGCGGGGCCTGTGTGTGTTGTAGGTTGTCTGTGGTGTGTGTAGGTTATCGGTGTCTGTGTGTAGGTTATCGGTGTCTGTGTGTAGGTTATCGGGGCCTGTGTGTAGGTTATCGGGGCCTGTGTGTAGGTTATCGGTGTCTGTGTGTAGGTTATCGGGGCCTGTGTGTAGGTTATCGGGGCCTGTGTGTGTAGGTTATCTCGGGTTCTGTGTGTAGGTTATCGGGGCCTGTGTGTAGGTTATCGGTGTCTGTGTGTAGGTTATCGGTGTCTGTGTGTAGGTTATCGGGGCCTGTGTGTAGGTTATCGGGGCCTGTGTGTAGGTTATCGGGGCCTGTGTGTAGGTTATCGGTGTCTGTGTGGGTTAGCGGGGCCTGTGTGGGTTAGCGGGGCCTGTGTGTAGGTTATCGGGGCCTGTGTGTAGGTTATCTCAGGTTCTGTGTGTAGGTTAGCGGGGCCTGTGTTATCGGGGCCAGGTTATGCCAGGTTATCGGGGCCTGTGTGTAGGTTATCGGTGTCTGTGTGTAGGTTATCGGGGCCTGTGTGTAGGTTAGCGGCGTCTGTGTGTAGGTTAGCGGCGTCTGTGTGTAGGTTAGCGGCGTCTGTGTGTAGGTTAGCGGGGCCTGTGTGTAGGTTATCGGGGCCTGTGTGTAGGTTATCGGGGCCTGTGTGTAGGTTATCGGGGCCTGTGTGTAGGTTATCGGTGTCTGTGTGTAGGTTATCGGGGCCTGTGTGTAGGTTATCGGTGTCTGTGTGTAGGTTATCGGTGTCTGTGTGTAGGTTATCGGTGTCTGTGTGTAGGTTATCGGGGCCTGTGTGTAGGTTATCGGGGCCTGTGTGTAGGTTATCGGTGTCTGTGTGTAGGTTATCGGTGTCTGTGTGTAGGTTATCGGGGCCTGTGTGTAGGTTATCGGTGTCTGTGTGTAGGTTATCGGTGTCTGTGTGTAGGTTAGCGGGGCCTGTGTGTAGGTTAGCGGTGTCTGTGTGTAGGTTAGCGGCGTCTGTGTGTAGGTTACGTCAGTGGTAATGAAAGTACTCGTACCTGTCTTTGGGTACAGGGTTCACCTTACACGCCTCCAGGAGAAAGCGGACGACCTCGGCGTGACCTGTGGACAGAGGAGGGGACCTGTACTTACACTGTAGCAGCTTTACAGCATACAGACTCAAACACCTGTACATACAGGACACTCTGTGTTACCCTGTTCTTCAAGGGTCAGGACCCCCACAGGACCACCACAGAGCAGGTACTGTGTGGGTGGTGGCTCATTCCCAGCCCTGCAGTGACTGATCCACTCACTCCAGCACCACGGCTGAATGAAACTTCACCTTGGGAATCTCCTGGGATGCTTTGGCGGAATGTTTTGGGTCATTATCCCTCTGTACTGCGAGGCACTGTCCTATCAGCTTGACGTGAACATTACCTGGACCCCATCTCCATGAGTCTATACGCTGCACTGCTGCCACATGATTGGCTGACTGGACTATTCCAGGGATCAGTGAACAGGTGAGCAGGTGGAGGTGTGTATGCTGGTCTGAATCATCACTGTGGTTTAGTAACTGGGGATTCTGATAGTACCTTCTGCTGCAGCCACGTGGAGCGCCGTCCTGGAGTCGTAATCCCGCTGCTCCATGTCCATGGAGGAGAGAGCAAACCTGCACAAACACAGCAGCAGACCAGCCAATCAGAAGACCCCTGATGAAAAGGGTGATCAGAGGAAAACTCAGATGGAGAACGTGAGTGGGCGTGTACCTCCTCAGAGCAGACACGTCTCCGGTGTAGGCAGCAAACAGCAGGTTGATAACGGACTTCACCTGGAGGAGGGGCAAGACAGAGAGATGGATCACAGAGCACTGCAGTTCTCACGTCCTCCACTAGGCGGCAGGGCTTCAAAGGATGGGTATCAATAACTGGTACTATACTACTGACTTCTGATTGGTCAGTACCGATACATGAACACGTTCCTGGACACCCCCACTCCCGACTCACCCTCTCGTCTCCGCCCTCTCTGCGAGGGTCCAGCTTCTTAGCAAAGTGCCGCAGGTTATCGTAGTTGTGGAAGTTACACAGCTGCACCAGGTCCTACAGACGGGACGACAGGAAGGAGAACGTGACGACCGACGGCAGTCACAGAGTACAGGTTACTCAGACAGCGCTGCGTTTAGCTATGCTAACGTACTTTCAGCAGTGTTAATAGATTCCCATCGTGTCACTAACCACGTTAATCAAGTGGGTTAGAGACGATGACCAACTCAACTCTGCTGAAAGATACCTTTACGAACTAAACTAGGCTACGCTATTATTAGCTAAAACACCACATAAACCTTAACGTTTACAATAAAACCTGGTAACGGTACAGCTGTGTTAGCTAAACTAATGAAAAGGATCAATTTCTGTGATTATATAAGATTGTTTAGATACATTTAACTTTTTAAAAACATATTTATTCTTAATTAAAATTATCAAAGGCTAATTTTTGCTAGCTATACGTTTGAAACCACATAATGAATTAACCACTCATGATTATATACCACAGAGCATTCTTCATGGTGAAGTCTAATCACCAGCGTGGTTGGTTGTATGGTTTCAGAGATTAAGAAAATACAATTAGCTAAAATCCACTAAATTTGTTACCTAAAATTCCAATAAAATTTGTTGGATAAAATGTCAATAAAATGCCTTAGCTAAAATTTCAATAAAATTTGTTCGCTAAAATTTTAGTAACATTTGTTAGCTTAAATTCCAGTAAAACGCGTAAGCTAAAATTTAAATAAAATGTGTTAGCTAAAATTCCAATAAATTTGTTACCTAAAATTCCAATAAAATTTGTTGGATAAAATGTCAATAAAATGCCTTAGCTAAAATTTCAATAAAATGTGTTAGCTTAAATTTTAGTAAAATTTGTTAGCTTAAATTCCAGTAAAACGTGTAAGCTAAAATTCCAATAAATTTGTTACCTAAAATTCCAATAAAATTTGTTGGATAAAATGTCAATAAAATGCCTTAGCTAAAATTTCAATAAAATGTGTTTCGCTAAAACGTAGTAACATTTGTTAGCTTAAATTCCAGTAAAACGCGTAAGCTAAAATTTCAATAAAATGTGTTAGCTAAAATTCCAATAAATTTGTTACCTAAAATTCCAATAAAATTTGTTGGATAAAATGTCAGTAATGTAGTAGTAGTGATTGGTTGCTGTGTTGTGCCGTGTGGTCCGAGGCCTGCTCAGGCTCCGCTTCGCTTCTTTGCTGCTCTGTTGCTTTATACCTGCACCATTGCATTGCTGCCCAGCTTTACTCCAGGTAGGCATGGTCCCTATTTACAATGTATGTTTTTTTATTAGTTTTGGTATTTATTTTAATTATATTTCGCTAGAATCGTCACGCTGCCCACCACCCTCCTTCCTCTACCAGCCGTCGCGTCTCATAACGCCGGCGCAGACAGTCCCAGCTCCGTTAAAGGAGGATTAAGTTTGCTAGCTGCTCCTCCGTCCGTGGTGCTGCTGTTTTTCTTGGTTCTTCCCGTCTTGGTTACACCACATGCTGGTTGTTCTGCTGCTTTGTGATTACAGCCGTTTTGGAACAGCTCCAGGGGCTGTAATTGTTGTTTTGTTGTCGGTTTTCCTTTTGTTCGGTTCGACGCAGTTAATTTCATTTGCGGTATTTGTGTTTTTTTTGTTTATTGTGTTTTCTACTTTTGTGTTATTTTTTTTTGTTTTCATTTTTTTGAAATTCGTTAGATTATATTTTTGTTAGCATTTTGGAAGTAGTTTTGTGGATTATTTTCCAATTTTGTATTTAGGTTTTCTTGATTATTTTCTGTTGGTTTTTCCGTTATAGGAGCAGGATTTATTTGCTTTCGGCCATAGGCCTCACCTCATAAACAAGTTTTCTGAACATAAAATTGTGATTGTGAAAAAACAGGTCTCTGTCTCATCAACACTCGAACCTGGGTTGCCTTGTACTGACTAGTACTTATTAGCCAGTGTAATTTCCTGAGGTGAGATTACTCAGGTGGCGTAGTCGGATTCTTATTTTTTATAACCAAATTCTTAGTGGGTGCTATCCCTCTTTTGACCACTGGGGGCTTAGTAATTTAATGGGTATATGGTAAGCCGCATCACATTAGCTTAAATTCAAGTAAAACGTGTAAGCTAAAATTTCCACAAAACGTGTGGAATTCCAATAAATTCCAATAAATTTGTTACCTAAAATTCCAATAAAATTTGTTGGATAAAATGTCAATAAAATGCCTTAGCTAAAATTCCAGTAAAACGTGTTAGCTAAAATTCCAATAAAATTTGTTCGCTAAAATTCCAGTAAAACGTGTTAGCTAAAATTCCAGTAAAATTTCTGTGCAAATTAAAAAAAGTTAATTTGTCTGACGGAATAAAGACAGATAAACTTGCAGCATTTGTCTGAACCACTTACCGTGCAGAACTTGATGCCGCGGACGCTGTTGCCCAGTTTATCCAGAGGTGGAGACCAGCACATGATGCCCATCACATTAGGAACCACCAGCAGAATGCCCCCGGCTACGCCCGATTTGGCAGGTAGACCCACCTACAACCCCACAATAACACAGTAAGAAGGCGGGCATCCGAACCGTCTGAGGAAGGTGGTGCGCAGCGCTGCACTTACGTGGAAGGCGAACTGTCCGGAGAAGTCGTACATGCCGCAGGAGTGCATGAGGCTGAGCGTGTTCCTCACGGCTTCAGGGTTCAGCACACGCTCGCCAGTGATTGGACAGAAGCCGCCGTTGGCCAGCGTGGCCGCCATGACACTAGCACTCTCACACGTCACCTCAATGGAGCACAGCTAAACAAACAAACAAACAAACAAAACAACTGAAAAATCTAATAAATATATATATATATGCCTTAAAAAGGAAGTCAAATACACTTTTAAATGTGTGTATGTTATTATCATAGAAACGTATAATATTTACATATTTATTTGGTTTATTTAAATCTGTTCTTCTGTATTCTAAGATACAGGAAATCAGTTTCTCCCCGAGCCATACAATAGCAAACATGCAAGTCTGAATTTTGGTAGTTCTTTAAAAATGTCATAAATCGTCACCAGTAGTTCATATTTATTTTACAATTTATTTATTTTAATTTATTGAAGTTATACAAAGTTATCTAATTTGCATCTTTTTCATTCTAAGGCAAAAATTAAACCCCATGTAGCTTATTTGGATAGATGCTAATAGACAGGCTAATAGACATGCTAATAGACATGCTAATAGACATGCTAATAGACAGGCTAATAGACAGGCTAATAGACATGCTAATAGACATGCTAATAGACAGGCTAATATACAGGCTAATAGACATGCTAATAGACAGGCTAATAGATATGCTAATAGATATATGATGTAGAAGTGATTAGCTGAGAAAGCTGACCTGGAAGTAGAAGTCCAGGACAGCGGTCATATCCGTGCCCTCAGGGAAACACTGTATAGGTAAAGGATCAGTAGATTAGACATATGTACACCTGTCAATCAGAACCGGGCGATGACCACAAGGGCAATGAGCCAGGACCGATTCACTAGTGACCAGCCTCAGTAAACAAACACAGAGTTCACTTTGGGTAAGTGTGTGGAGCTCCACCACATACACCACCTGTAACCTGGAGAGGAGGCTATAATCCCATCTCCAGCCCGAGTCCAGATGATAATCCCGTTCAGTTCTGTTTATGGAGGAATCATGTGGACATTTCACTGGAAATCACCTGCAAAACTTCGGAAGTTTCTCCAGCAGGGAGCATGTGGACACCGCTTCCGAATTTACACCGACAGAAGCTCGCACACGCGCGTGTAAGCAGTAGTGTATATTGTAATGACAGATAGTTTCAGATGTAGTTTAGACTTGGATTAAAACAAACATATAATCAGTATAAAATTAGTTTGAGTTTTAACTAGAAATAATAACGAACAGACGGCTGTATCAGGTGGAGGTGAACTACAAAACGCTGTATGAACACAGTGATGGACGAATAGTCACCTTCTTCTCCTTCAGGTAATAGCCAATGGCAAAGTTCCGGTCTCCGGACATCCTCTCAGACTGAAAACTGGATCAAACATAAAATCACAGTAATAATATAATATAATATAATATAATATAATATAATATAATATAATTAATATAATATACATAAATAAATAAATTAATAAAAACCATGAAGTATATTTAATAACAAGCTTCTGGGCTATAAGAATTTAATAGGTGACTCACGTAGCGTTGCTAAAGCCCACATACTCATTTCCTGCCAGCTTCTTCATGAAATTCATCACCTGTTAAAGACCGAACAGCTGCATTCATAACCACAAACTAGATCACAATACAGCATACGCAAAACAATATTTAGTAAAACTGTGGAAACTGTAAAACTGGAAACTGTAAAACTGTGAAACCAAAACTGTGGAAACTGTAAAACTGGAAACTGTAAAACTGGGAAACTGTGAAACTAAAACTGTGGAAACTGTAAAACTGGAAACTGTAAAACTGAAACTAAAACTGTGGAAAATGTAAAACTGTAAAACTGCAGAAACTGTAAAACTGTGAAACTAAAACTGGAAACTAAAACTGTGGAAACTGTAAAACTAAAACTGTGGAAACTGTAAAACTAAAACTGGAACCTGTGGAAACTAAAACTGGAAACTGTAAAACTGTGAAACTAAAACTGAAAACTGTAAAACTGGAAACTGTAAAACTGTGAAACTAAAACTGTGGAAACTGTGAAACCAAAAATGGAAACTGGAAACTGTAAAACCGTGAAACTAAAACTGTGGAAACTGTGGAACCAAAACTGGAAACTGGAAAACCGTGACACTAAAACTGTGATAACTGTAAAACTGTGGAAACTGTAAAACTGTGAAACTAAAACTATGGAAACTGTAAAACTGTGAAACTAAAACGGGAAACTGTAAAACTGTGAAACTAAAACTGTGGAAACTGAAAACTGAAAACTGTAAAACTGGAAACTGTAAAACTGTGAAACTGGAAACTGTAAAACTGTGAAACTAAAACTGGAAACTGTAAAACTGGAAACTGTAAAACTGTGAAACTCAAACTGTGGAAACTGTAAAATTGGAATCTGTAAAACTGGAAACTGTAAAACTGTGAAACTAAAACTGGAAACTAAAACTGTGGAAACTGTAAAACTGTGAAACTAAAACTGTGGAAACTGTAAAACAGTGAAACTAAAACTGTGGAAACTGTAAAACTGTGGAAACTGTAAAACTGTGAAACTAAAACTATGGAAACTGTGGAAACTGTACAACTGTAAAACTGAAACTAAAACAGTAGAAACTGTAAAACTGAAAACTGTGGAAATTGTAAAACTGTGAAACTAAAACTGGAAACTGTAAAACTGGAAACTGTAAAACTGTGAAACTAAAACAGGAAACTGCGAAAACTGTAAAACTAGAAAATGTAAAACTGGAAACTGCAAAACTGTAAAACTGTAAACTGTAAAACAGGAAACTGTAAAACTGTGAAACTAAAACTGGAAACTGTGAAAACTGGAAAATGCAAACAAAAAAAAAAAAAACAAAAAAAAAAAAAAAAAAAAAAAAAAAACTGGAAACTGCAAAACTGTGAAACTAAAACTGTAAAACTGGAAACTGGAAACTGTAAAACTAAAACTAAAACTAAAACTGGAAACTGTAAAACTGTGAAACTGAAACTGTGGAAACTGTAAAACTGTGAAACTAAAACTGGAAACTGTAAAACTAAAACTGGAAACTGAAAACTGTAAAACTGGAAACTATAAAACTGTGGAAACTGTAAAACTGAAACTAAAACTGTGGAAACTATAAAACTGTGGAAACTGTAAAACTGAAACTAAAACTGTGGAAACTGTGAAACCAAAAATGGAAACTGTAAAACTGGAAACTGTAAAACCGTGAAACTAAAACTGTGGAAACTGTAAAACTGTGGAAACTGTAAAACTGTGAAACTAAAACTGTGGAAACTGTAAAACTGTGAAACTAAAACTATGGAAACTGTAAAACTGTGAAACTAAAACTGTGGAAACTGAAAACTGTACAACTGTGGAAATTCTAAAACTGGAAACTGTAAAACTGTGGAAACTGTAAAACTGTAAAACTGTGGAAACTGTAAAACTGTGAAACAAACTGGAAACTGTAAAACTGTGGAAACTGTAAAACTGTGAAACTAAAACTGGAAACTGAAAACTGAAAACTGTAAAACTGGAAACTGGAAACTGTAAAACTGTGAAACTGGAAACTGTAAAACTGTGAAACTAAAACTGGAAACTGTAAAACTGGAAACTGTAAAACTGTGAAACTCAAACTGTGGAAACTGTAAAATTGGAATCTGTAAAACTGGAAACTGTAAAACTAAAACTGGAAACTAAAACTGTGGAAACTGTAAAACTGTGAAACTAAAACTGTGGAAACTAAAACAGTGAAACTAAAACTGTGGAAACTGTAAAACTGTGGAAACTGTAAAACTGTGAAACTAAAACTATGGAAACTGTGGAAACTGTACAACTGTAAAACTGAAACTAAAACAGTAGAAACTGTAAAACTGAAAACTGTGGAAATTGTAAAACTGTGAAACTAAAACTGGAAACTGTAAAACTGGAAACTGCAAAACTGTGAAACTAAAACAGGAAACTGCGAAAACTGTAAAACTAGAAAATGTAAAACTGGAAACTCCAAAACTGTAAAACTGGAAACTGTAAAACAGGAAACTGTAAAACTGTGAAACTAAAACTGTGGAAACTGAAAACTGGAAAATGCAAAACTGGAAACTGCAAAACTGTGAAACTAAAACTGTAAAACTGGAAACTGGAAACTGTAAAACTAAAACTAAAACTGGAAACTGTAAAACTGTGAAACTGAAACTGTGGAAACTGTAAAACTGTGAAACTAAAACTGGAAACTGTAAAACTAAAACTGGAAACTGAAAACTGTAAAACTGGAAACTATAAAACTGTGGAAACTGTAAAACTGAAACTAAAACTGTGGAAACTATAAAACTGTGGAAACTGTAAAACTGAAACTAAAACTGTGGAAACTCTGAAACCAAAAATGGAAACTGTAAAACTGGAACACT
>JAMWET010005423.1:0-17638 GCA_024036415.1 Prochilodus magdalenae | reverse complement strand
TATCTTCAATAATGTTTAGTTTTAAAATGTTTGTGAGAGAGATTTCAGGAGAAACATCAGCTGAGACCATTGATCCACTTGTAGGAGAAGTGCAGCTTCCAGAGGGGGATGATCTCACTCTCTCCTGTAACTACACCAGTGGTTATGGTGGTGATACTCTGTTCTGGTATCATCAGTCTCCTGGATGCAGTCCAGAGCATCTATTAATGGTTGTTTCAGGATCTAAAGCTGAGAGTAGTGGACGACTGAAAGCTGAAGCGGATGTAAAGAATAAGCGTGTGGATCTGAAGATCTCCTCTGCTGCAGTATCAGACTCTGTACTCTACTACTGTGTTCTGACGCCCACAGTGACAGGAAACCCAGATACACTGTACAGAAACTGGTTCCATGACTGAGGTAGAGTCCTGCTTCTCTCAGTAGGGGGCGCTGTTATTACACTGAGAGATCTTCTCCTTCCTCCTGATGTCAGTTCTCTAGTATAGATCTTCCAGTGGAGAACACTGTACTAACACTCCTGTACCTGAGTGACAGTAGAAACACCCTTTATTAATATTAACATAATATCACCCAAGAGCTCTTTAAAAGGGTTTAAGTTTGTTTTTATTTGATTGTTTTAGGTTTGTTGAGAAAAGATGAAGACTTCATTAGAAAGTTGATTAACTGTGGTCAGTGTTTTCAAATCAGCTGTGCAAACAGAAACACCTCGTCAGATGAGGAGAACAAACTTAAGCTAAAATGATATATTGAGATGTCCTATTTTAGTTTGACTTCCTCTCTCTATGTTCCTCTAAGGCTTTCCCAGTACAGCACTGGACCACCTGAAAACAGTTATGTGGTCCTGACTGACAGGATCTGCTGAGTAACTGAATGAACATATTAAGATTTGCTGCTTATTGTATGATTATCATTTATTATCAGTTTCTGCTCTACCAGGTCATGTATCAGAATACCAGGTATTCCAGTATTATAAAACATTGCTTCAAACCTCAGTTACCACTCAGGTATCTGATTTCAGGCATCATGTATCAGTAGTAAGGTATCAGGTATCAGTAGTAAGGTATCAGGTATCAGTAGGAAGGTATCAGGTATCAGTAGTAAGGTATCAGGTATCAGTAGGAAGGTATTGGGTATCAGTAGGAAGGTATCAGTTTTCAGGTTTCAGGGATTATCAGGTGTTATAGATCAGTAGTTAGATATCAGGAATCCACAATCAGTTGTTAGGGATCTGCTGTCAGGTGTTGGGAATGTGTGGTTAGGTACCAGGATTCAACCATCAGTCATCAGGTTATCAGTGTTAGGTATCAGTCATCAACCTTTTAGGAAACCTTTTAAATCTCATAACTTTATATCACGACTGAGTTCTGAAATCTAACTCCTGACCCCTGACATTAAACAACTGGGATCTGACCACTAATACTGGATACCTGAAAACCGATGACTGATATTTAACAAAACAGAGATGGAATGTACCATTCCAGATAGAGCCAGTCCAAAACGTTTGGGTCAGGGTTAGAGACCCGGTTACAGAAAGGTGCAGCTCCCAAAGCACACGACTGACGGGTGACGGAGACCGTAAGTAGACACTGCCAAAGCTGGCAAAAAGCAAAGAGCAGAGGACAATCCAGGAAACAGTTGAGACAGGGAAACAGGAACCCAGTCTGGGACAGCCACACAGTGCCATGAATGCTGGCCAAGTTGTGTAGCCCTACTGGGTGGGTCACTGGAAGGTCAACAGTGGAGCCATCCACAGCCCTGCTGATACACAGAACAGGAGGAGCTTCTTGGAGCTGGGGCAGGTGGAGCAGTCCTAAAACACAATGCTGGAGCAGCTCTGGGAGATGGGGCAGGTGGAGCAGTCATGAAACACAATGCTGGAGCAGCTGTGGGAGCTGGGGTAGGTGGAGCAGTCCTAACACACAGCGCTGGAGCAGTTGTGGGAGCTGGGGCAGGTGGAGCAGTCCTAAAAGACAGCACAGGAGCAGTTCTGGGAGCTGGGGCAGGTGGAGCAGTTCTAAAACACAACACTGCAGCAGCTCTGGGAGTTGGGAAAGGTGGAGCAGTCCTAAAACATGGCGCTGGAGAAGCTCTGGGAGCTGGGGCAGGTGGAGCAGTCCTAAAAGACACCACAGGAGCAGCTCTGGGAGATGGGGCAGGTGGAGCAGTCCTAAAACACAGCGCTGGAGCAGCTCTGTAAGATGGGGCAGGTGGAGCAGTCCTAAAAGACAGAAGAGTTGATATGACTGTTTTCTGGGTTTGGTTCCCCTGACTGGCATGTTCTCCTAATTACTTTGTGGGTTCCGCCCACAGTCCAGACTCATGCAGAGTTGTGGTCTGGGTGTCACCTGCTTTCTGCCCACTGGGCATTGGGTTAGGTTCCAAGACCCCCTAAGAAATAGAAGGGTAGGTGGATTAGATGCCCATTTATCTCCTGAAGAGGTTCCACAGTACTCCCTATAGTAAGACCATTAATTTAAACCCAGCTTGGAGACTAAGAGCTGTACTAAGTCTGAGAGTGAGTGATCTGTTTATGGAGGATTTTATACAGGGGTTTTCATTCAGAACTGAAACACACAGAGATGTATTGATGGAGGTCTACCAGCAGAGGGCAGCTCTAATCTAGATCTGCTGGATTGAGGGGAGTTCTTCATTTGGGAGTTATTCTCCTGCACTCCTCTGATCTTCTACCAGATCCACTGATACATGTAGGAGGAGTCTCTACATGCTGGAACTGTAGAACCCAAATCTCTTCTCATTATCTGAACACTGGAACCACCATGATGTTCCTGTGCTCTCTCTCTCTCTTTATCATCATGATAGGTATGTGTTAGTAACTGCGTTAATACTCATGTGAATGTGTTTAAATCTGTTTTAGACTGTGTGTTCTAGATATCCAGGTGCATTTATATCTAGAACATATCTACTTTCTTTATGCTTGATGATCATGTACCCAACACTAAGTACTGTATTTGTGTATTTCAGGAAGGTGTTCTGCACAGTCCATATCTCCACTGGAGGACAGAACTCAGGTTCATACTGTAGAAGGTCAGACAGTTACTCTCTCCTGCAGGTATGAGGGTAATGTACAAAATCTGCAGTGGTACCGTCAGTATCCTGGATCCAGGCCAGAGTATCTACTGATGATATATCCAACAACAAAAGCTGTGACCCACGCAACTCCACGTTTTCCACGACTGGATGGTGCAGTGAATGGAAGTACAGTGGATCTGAGGATCTCCTCTGCTGCAGTATCAGACTCTGTACTCTACTACTGTGCTCTGGCGCCCACAGTGACAGGAAACTCAGATACACTGTACAGAAACTGGTTCTATGACTGAGAGCAGTGCTGCTGTCAGGAGGGGGCGCTGTTTACCTGTCTACATTTAGACCTAGAGCTATTTCAACCTCCGGCTTATAATATCAGAGTTATTAGGAACAAACATGATCATCCTGGATACGATAAGCTGGTGCTGCTGTTCTAAACCTGCCTGAGTCTAATCAGTGGGTACATACAAGAACACTCCTAGAACCATATCCTGACATCATAATGTTATATCATTAGCACGCAAACAAATGAGCATGTTGAGCTTCTAGAGGTAATCACACATTAATCCACATTGATCCTAATGATCCTAAAAACTGATCCTCTGTGCTCAGAGTACCTGATACGCTGCCCATTTATTAGTCTTTTTCAATTGTGCTACTATTTCTTTTTGCTGGGAGCAGAGAAATTAAGAAAATTACTTCAAAATATATGAAACATAAGAGCTTCAGATTTGATATTAAAGGTCTAATTTACAAAGCACTCAACTGAGGATCTCCACTTTACAGTGTGGACTCACCAGGACTGCAGATAGCAGCTTAACTCCTGAGTCCTGCAGATCATTTTTACTGAGGTCCAGATCTTGCAGGAGGGAGTATACTGATTGTAGAGCTGGTAACAGTTTCTCATATGACAGTGTGGTGACAATACAGTCCATTAGTCTGTAAAGACCAAGTAAAGAGTACATGGTACTTTCAAAACAGGAGATACAGACACTTGGTACACACCATGTGTTACTGTATCTCTGTATCTAGAACCTGATACTTATTATATTATACATATACTGTACATATGAATGGTAAAACTGGAACATTAACATGAATCTTAATTAGTCTGGTACTACTACTTTTCCATTTTGTTACCGTCTAGTTTCCACATTTAATTAGTAACTTACTGTTTGTTTTATTTTTGTGCATCCTGCTGTTTTTCTTCTTACAGGGTTTAATTTATATGTATCTTTGTTCTGCTCCACTTACTGATATTTGAGTGATGATCTGAATTTGTCAGTATGTACTCACTATGTTAAAAGGAGAAACAGAAGCTACAGATCTGAGAACTCCACAACTACAGTCTCACATTTAATACAGTTGTTGTTTGTATGTGCTGTGTGGTTATATATGTTTTACTTACTCTCTCACTCTCACTTCCTCACTCCAGCAGCTCTAGACTAAATCTGCCCTCTTCTGGTAGACCTCCATAGTCATTTTGTTGGTGCTAATTGTGATCTGTATTATAATGGACCTTCAGGATCTGTTATAGTGGAACTGTGTGTGGATCTGATGTGTGTGGTTATTAGGATGGCTACACCTCTTTGTTTCAAACTGTACTGGGCTGAGAATGTAGGACTAAACTGGGCTGACTGTAGTTTATGGTGGTCTGATTCTGGTAGGTGGGTTTCCTGTAGGAGGCATATATCAGCATTAAGTCAGGAGTTTCCTGTTGTAGTGTCTCATAACTGAACTCACTTCAGAGAGATCCACACTAACACACAGATCAGCATTAGAGCACTGAGAGCTCCAACACACTACTGATTCCATCTGATCATATTCACAATGAAGAGGAACCTCCTCACCATCCTCATCATCACCTCAGGTACTCACTGTAACATCTGATCAACAATATCTGGATAATCAGACTTTATAAACACTGATCTATATTCTCTGGTTCTTCCAGGTGTGTTTGGTGCTGATGTAATTAGACCATCAGATGATCAGAAGACTGATGTTCTTAGAACAGAGGGAGAACCTCTTACACTCAAATGCTCCTATGAGACCAGTAGTGAGAATATTTGGCTCTACTGGTACAGACAGTATCCTAACAGAGCTCCACAGTACCTACTGTATAGAGGAGCTCGATCAAGGAGTGGTGCTAAAAACACTGCAGATAGTAGATTTGAGTCCACTGCATCAACATCATCCACTGTTCTCACTCTCGAAGCCCTAAGGCCGTCAGATACAGCTCTCTACTACTGTGCCCTGAGAGATGTTGGAGCCCAGTGATACAAAGTCTCTGAGACGCTTTACAGAAACTCATACACCTTCTGTTTGCTTTGAACACAAGGAGATCAAAGTCCCATCCAAACCACAATGTATGATCTGATTTTCCTCTCTCTCTGAAATGACTGAGGTTACATTTCTGAGGGTAAATACAGTAAACAGTGAGTACAGGTGTGTCAGACACAGGATACAGTTTGAGCTGCTACACTACAGGGTTTATATCATGTTCCTATCTGATCAAATTCAGTGAGAGTAATGTAGTAGATGTGCGGTTCCTTCCTCCAGCACAGGAGATGCATATCTGGGAGCCAGTACTGGAGGAATCAGCTGAGCAGAAAACTGTGTGGCCAGTCAGAAAGTTAGTTATTTCATTCACAGTAGAACATAGAACCAATATCAGATGCTGAAAGTGAGACATTTTAGAAGCAAAGGTGGATAGAGATTCACCAATCTGTGAAAAACTGTGGCTAAAAATTGTAGAACAATTTCAGAAAAACGTTCCCGTAGTCAGATGGATCAAAACCTGGAATTCTAAATGGGAGCCATAGACACCGTTTCCTGCAGACCAACTGACTGGTTATCAGTGCACAGTTCAAAAAGCCTGCATGCCAAATTGGGCTGCATTAGTGCCTATGGAGTGGGCAGCTTACACATCTGGAAAGACACTGTCCAGTTCCTTTTATTGTCCTCAGAGGGGAAATTAGATCTGCAGCCAGGAATACAAAACATACAACATCACATAAAACACAACATCAGCAACATCAACAGAGACACACAGTACAACTCTAGTAATAGACCACAAATGTAATAACCCTACAGCCTTGGGTATGAAATTATTCTTCCATCTGTTACTTTTTCCACTTGGAGGCCTAAATCTGTTACCAGAAGATAGAAACTGGAACTCGAAATGAAGTGGATAGTCTGGAAAACTCAATATCATTCTCGCTTTCTGAGCGTCATTTAAGGGAAGTGGGTCAACAGCGTTTTTTTTTTTTTTGCCGCCTTTATAATGTTATTGAGACAATTTTTGTTTTGAAGTTCCCAAACCAAGCAATCATAGGAAAAACAGATTCAATAAGACTTATAAAAAGGCTCCTAATCTTCCTATCCACACTGAACATCTTTAACTTTCTTAAGAAGTACGATCTCTGCTGCGCTTCTTTACACACCATGTCTGTATTCACATTAAAGGTGAGCGTGTCATCAGTAATGATCACCAGGTGTTTATAACGGTCAACAAATTCAATTACTGCACTGTTAACCAATACAGGTGATGGAGACCAGGGCATTTTATGGAAGTCAGTTTTCATATGCTTTGTTTTTGTGATGTTTAACTTCATAAATTCATATTTACACATTAACCACCAGGCCAGTTCCACCGTCCACCGTCTGTCAGTTCATTTATATCTGAACAAGGATCCGTATAAACTGACCAAATCATATCAAAACAACCCTGCAAGAATTTTACAGCATCATCAGTCCAAACCTCGACCATTCTGGACTGTATTTTCTCTTTCTTTAAAAGCGGCCTATATACTGGGACCAGCTGAGTAGTGTTATGGTCGACGAACCTAGTGGGGTTTCCTGGATACTTTATAGGCACTTTTTATGGATCCATAACAAAGATCCAGGATTTTATTTCCCCTCGTTGGGCAAGTGATGTATTGCTAGTGTATTGTACATTACAGTGATTATAATCTCCCATTATAAAATTCGTGACATGTGTAGAGAGTCTGTAGCTTGTGTATGACTTTGTAGAGCGGGTCAGCAGCACGTTTGACATTGGCTTTTTGGTGAATATAAAAAACAGTTAAGAATATTTGAGGAAATTCACGGGGCAGATAAAACGGATGGACTGACACAGATAGGAGTTCAGTGTGTGCAGTGCATATCCTTCTCTGATCGACAGATTATTGCACCAGTGTTGATTTATGTACAGGCATACTCCTCCGCCCTGACAAAACTGGTCCAACAATCGAGATACCTCACTTTGGAAGACCCACACACTTGCAGCCCAGTCCAAACCCAGTCCCACCCTTCCTCAGACTAACACCTCACTGTGTTGGTCTAAGCAGAACTGGAATCCTACCACAAAGGTCTGTAATTCCTCAAGTGATCTATCGTAACTCCTCAGGAGGACCAGCCATGATGATTATTAAATCTGTACATGTGAGAGTGTACTTCCTGTTCTACATAATAAAACAATGACTGGGACACATAACTGTAACAGGACAAGAGGCAGGACCTCGTCTCACCACCGGAGGGAGGCAGAGAGCAGCCTCCTAACTCAATCGGGCAGTTCTGAACACCTGGAGAACCCTACTGAAGGAGCTCTCTGGAGTTCCTCAGTGCTCAGTCTTGGGTTCTCTATGTAGAGTAATGACACAAGGCTGGCTGGTAACTGAAGGAGCCTGAGTTTTCTTTTGGGTCTCTCTTTAATTCTTTCTCTGCTCAGACCAGAGTATGTCTCCTCTGGGTTTCTCTGTCCTCTCAGATCTGCTTCTCTAAGTTGCTGTTTGGTTTTGTAGGTGAATAAATTAAATTATAATTACAATAAAAATATAGAGTTTATTTGGACTGAGCCAGTCAGATTCTCCTGACTACCCTAAACTGGCTTAGTTCTGTAGGCTCCCTTGTCCCTCTCTACCTCACCTACTTAAGAATTGGTCTATGAATCATGGGAGTTCAAATCTGCTACTGAAGGACTTCCTGTTCCTGAATAAATACCAGCACTCTACCAGAAGGTGGAGCTCTAGTCTTCTCTTTAACTAACAGCAGTAACTGAGTCTCTGCATTATGGGTGGAGCTGTGTAGCTCAGCACAGATCTACACTAATCCCATTCAGCTCTGACTCTGTTCTCAGTCACTTCACATCTCTATCAACATGCTGCTCTCTATCCTTTCTCTCCTAACACTGCTTTTAGGTAGCACCACTTTAATCCCACTTCTTTATTTAATACCTGTAGAGAAACTATGAGAAATATGTAAAATCATTATTTTAAATGTTGTGTGAGAGATTTCAGTGTTTTATTATCTTCAATAATGTTTCCAGGAGAAACATCAGCTCAGACCATTGATCCACTTGTAGGAGAAGTGCAGCTTCCAGAGGGGGATGACAGGATCTGCATATTAAGATCTGAAAGCTGTTAGTGAGTGAGATTTGGATCTGATCATCTCAAACAGTGACTCTTTTATTTCAGGGTTTGAAGAAGAAACTGAAGAAATGTAAATACATTATAGAAATAAAGAACCACACACTGTATGGAAATACCACACACTTACTGCTCATTGTACCGTCATCATTTATTATCAGCTTCTGATCTACCAGGTCATGTATTGGAATACCAGGAATTAGGTTACAAACTACCTGAGAGATCCTGTGACAGACAGGTGCAGCTCCTAAAGCACGAGACTGACAAGTGACCCAAACCTTAAAGAGCCACTGCCAAAGCAGAAGACAGAGGGGGCAAAGCAACAGGACAGAGCCAGGGTATTTCCCCTCCCAACAGCCAGGACAGCTGGTGGATCTGCCACTCTTACTAGCAGAGAAGCAAAAGAGGGACCCATCTCCTGGACCCACTGCTCTTCACCGAGAGGCTGGGGTACACCATCTTGGTCCAACATAAGATCCACTTCAAGGAGAGTACAAACACCCTCCAGAAGTGTAACCAGATCCCAGAGGGACCACCTGTACTGAAAGAGGAGATCAGCACAGTGAGAGAGATTGGGGTGACTGAAGCTTCGAAGAGTGAATGGTGAAGTCTGATTGTATTAGTCCCTAATAAAGATGGCACCATCAGATTGTGTGTAGACTTTAGACAGCTCAATTCTCTCCCCAGATCTGACCCATACCCACTACCCATTATTAAAGACACGACTGAGAGGCTGGGAGGGGCACATATCAGGTGCGTTCAGGTGACTTTGCATGTTCCATCAGCACTTGAGGCTAAGGAGCTAACGAACCACCAAGCCTTGAACCACCATGGGGCATGTTCCAGTTTACAGTAACGCCAAGTGGGTTCCTGGAGGCACCAGACCCATTCCAAAGGTTAATGGACCAAGTGCAGGAAGGAGCTAAGGAGTGTTCAACACCATACCTGGATGATGTGCCAATATTTAGTAACACCTGGGAAGAACATGTCCTAGATGTCACATATCCAGGATGTGCTTCACCAGATCAGGACTGCTGGTCTCACCATTAGCCCTCTGAAGTGTACTGGTGTTCATACGCAGATTGAATATCTCAGCTTTGTTCTTGGTGAAGGCCTGGTGTGAACACAGGTGAGGAAGGTGTGATCATTCCTAGATCTGGTGGGTTGGTACAGGAAGTTTCTTCTACACACCTCATCCAGGAGAGGCTGCCATGTCTTCCTTCAGGGGGAAAATAGTGATGATTTTGGGGTCTTATATACAATTTTCCAGCAGAGAAACTGGAACTGCATCATAGCACTTTCTGTCTAGCCCTGTTTGCCTCTCTTGAAGCTATGAATGTGTACTAGTTTGGCGAAAATTCTGATTGAGAGTGGGTGGAACCTAAAGAGCTGAAATTTAGTTGATTATTAAACAGAATAAATGATATACACATCTATTTTGGTAAATGTGTAAACATTTTTGGGAAGTTAAACTTGGTATTTCTTTCACTTAGGACACAGTTTGTTGCTCTTCCACCCAGAGTTCACCCATGTTTCCGCCCTAAGAGGCTATCAAAATGACATTCATTTAAAAAATATATATATTTGTAATATCTGTACTACTGCTTAATCTCAGTGCTGGCCTTGATACCACTGATGTAACGGGGCATGCAGAGCCATCTGCCACCAGCAGGGGGCAATGCAGGCCCAAGCGCTCCCAGGGCATTCAGTAGTGATCAGATGCACCTGCCGGATGCTCTATTTAAGACGGTGCCAAACAGCACTCTTTGTTGCACCATTTAGAGGGGTGCACCGTATGCTAAAGATCTAAGAACAGATCAGAGCAATCAATCAATCAATCAATCAATCAATCAAACAAACGTCCAACCACCAAACAAACAAACAAAGCATAGATGAGTGGAGTTTGAAAGAAAGGGGAAAAGGGACCCCCGGCTTTAAATACGATAAAAGAAAAAAACAACGGACTAAGGTAAAAGGAAAAGGGAAACAGACACGAAGAGAGGAAGCAAGGAAAGAGAATTCATTTCTGCGCTGGTCTGGAAAAATAAATCCAGCTCTGAAAAATAAAATTTCAAGCTGTGAAAGACAAATAAGTATTGCTGTATGAAGACCCTGCTTTGTTTACGTGGTCTACGTGGTCTCTCTTTTGTTCCCTCCTTTATTTTCATCCTTTGGGTTTCTAAAGTCACGATGTCTAGCGGCTCAGGTGGGGATCTTCATATTAAATATTATAGGAGTAATACCCCCACCACCCGCAGCCCACCACTGACACACAGAGATGTAATGATGGAGGACAGAGGGCAGCTTTAATCTACATCTGCTGGATGGAGGGGAGTTCTTCATTTGGGAGTGATGAATGGAGATAGAGAGATGGTGGAGGACGACTGTGTGTTGTGACAGAGTGTAGGAGGTGCATTATGGGTGGAGCTGTGTAGCTCAGCAGAGATCTACACTAATCCCATTCAGCTCTGACTCTGTTCTCAGTCACTTCACATCTCTATCAACATGCTGCTCTCTATCCTTTCTCTCCTAACACTGCTTTTAGGTAGCACCACTTTAATCCCACTCCTTTATTTAAAACCTGTAGAGAAACTATGAGAAATATGTAAAATCATTATTTTAAATGTTGTGTGAGAGATTTCAGTGTTTTATTATCTTCAATAATATTTCCAGGAGAAACATCAGCTCAGACCATTGATCCACTTGTAGGAGAAGTGCAGCTTCCAGAGGGGGATCATCTCACTCTCTCCTGTAACTACAGCAGCACCAGCACCAACGACCCTCTCCAGTGGTATCGTCAGTCTCCTGGATCCAGTCCAGAGTTTCTCCTGTTCATTTACCCACGCGGCGGTATGAGCAAACCTCTTCCTCCTCGTATGTCTGCTGAAGTTAAAGATAATAAGCGTGTGGATCTGAAGATCTCCTCTGCTGCAGTATCAGACTCTGTACTCTACTACTGTGCTCTGGCGCCCACAGTGACAGGAAACCCAGATACACTGTACAGAAACTTCTCTAAGTAGGGGGCGCTGTTATTACCCTTAGATCCTCTTCCTCCTCCTGATGTCAGTTCACTTTGTCCAGTGGGGGGTTCCTCCTCCTGGATCTGCTTCAGATCTGTTTGGTTTTGTAGGTGAATAAATTAAATTATAAAAATATAGAGTTTATTTTATTATTATTTATTATTATTATTATTATTATTATTATTATTATTATTTTTATTTATTTAGAGCCAGTCAGATTCTCCTGACTACACTAAGCTAGTTCTATCTTCTGTGACATTTACCTGGGTTAGGCAAGGCAAGGCAAGGCAAGACACTTGCTGTAAAAGAAAAGAGAAAGAATATCTGGAATTCTTAATTACCCCCACTGGTAGTATAGGTTCCTTTGTTCACCTTCTGTGGTTTCTGTTCTAGGTCCTTTTAAGTTGTGCACACAAGTCTGTCTGTGTTCTAGATTGGTGGCTTGTCCTGAAGTACTCCCATGAAAGGTTCCCATCTTGGACTCCTCCCCACATTACACTAACAGTCTATACCCATATAAACTCTGATTAAGAAATAACAGTAGAGCTGTAGCTTTTTCTAGACCTTTTTCAGACCTTTCTATTCCTCCATCACTTCCATCAGGTTATACAGAACTCTACCAAAAGGTGGAGCTCTAGTCTTCTATTTAACTAACAGCAGTAACTGAGTCTCTGTCAGATCAACACATGGTCCTCCCCAAACCCAAACTTTGCAGGGGGTTTAACCTTAATATCAGCGCAAATGGGTTTTCACCCTGCGCTTGGGTCCAGCCCCCTAATCTAGGCAAGACAAAACTCATAACAGCCATATAAAAAAGGCAGGACTATCTCATTAACCTCTCAGCAGTCACCTGGTTTAACACTGTAATGTCCTAGCAGCACCTTAGCCACCACCTGGGATAACACAGCAGCAACTTAGTACAACATTTGCTGGCTGATGCTCTCTGAACTCTCTCAGGCACCAGCTTAGGCTGGACCAAAAGAGCAGCTGGCTCATTAGGAGACAGGGTAGCCTGCAATTCAAAAGACAGGGAGGCCGGGAGGTAGGCTGGCACATCATGAGACAATGAGGCCGGCAGCTTGGTTACTAGTTCAGGAGACTTGGAGGCTGTAAGGGAACTTAGAGGAGGCAGGTCAGGAGGCACATGGAAGTCAGGAGAAGACCCAGGCAGAACAAGAGACATGGAGGCTGTCGGAACAAGGTGGGCAGCCAGCACTGGAGCTTCAGCAACATCACTGGGTGAAGGTAGAACTGCAGTAAGGTCCTCAAGACATCCTCAAGGACATTGTCCTGGACATCCATGTAGTGAGGTGGACATGCAGAGATGTCCACAGCAAATAGGATCTTGGTGGAAACGAAAACTGAAGCCTTGTAAAAGGGATTTGTGTCTAAAGGCCGTGTTTCTATAATGAAGGAAGAGGAAGGAATTGCCATCCACATTCTGAGGGATACTGGGGCTGTGCAGTCGTTATTGCCCTGGTTGGAGATCAGATCTGTGTGACACCGGTAGTAAGCAACGTTCCACGTGTCAGTCCAGAAACGGAGGCCTTAGAGCAGGAGTACCCTGGTGTTTTCCCTGTGTGTGTAATTACACCCGTCTGAGCACACAGGTGGAAGTCAGACTGCATTAGCAGATCCTCCTTTTTCCCAGTGGGGTACTCTTGGTGTAAGTCCTCAGTTCAGCCGTGATGTTCTTATTAAAGAGCAAGAGGAAGATGCGGTCCTGTCTGGGTTGAGAGTAACAGCTCTCTCAGTAGAAGAGAGAAAGGAGATGGGTGAGGGGTTTTATCTCAGAGATGAGGAGCTTAATGCACAAATGGAGACCTCCCAGCTACAGACGAGTGGACTGTGGCAGCGGAAATTCTACTTCCCCAGTGTTTTAGGGAGGAGGTTTTACAGTTGGCACATGAAACTACCATAGCAGGACATTTAGGTATTCAAAAAACTCAAGCCAAGATTCGGAAGCATTTTTATTGGCCAAAGCTGCACCAAGATGTGGTGGCCTTTTCTCGGTCCTGCCATGCTTGTCAAGTAGCAGGAAAGCCAAATCAGGAAATACCTGTGGCCCCACTGTGTCCTCCCCCAGTAGTGGAAGAACGCTTTTCTCATGTGATGATTGACTGTGTTGGGCCACTGCCCAAGACGAAGAAAGGGAATGAGCTCTTGCTCACTGTAATGGATATTACCGCTCGCTTTCCTGAAGCGGTCCCCCTGTGTAATATCAACGCTCGAACGATTGTTGATGCTGTGCTTCAATTTTTTCTGGGTTTGGTCTGCCTAAAGAAGTTCAATCAGATAGAGGAACTAATTTCACATCTGGAGTATTTCAGCAAGCTATGTATGAACTTGGCATTAGTCAGATTGTCTCTTCGGCTTATCATACACAATCACAGGGAGCTATAGAAAGGTACCATCACACTTTAAAGTCTATGATCAAGACGTATAGCATCCAGTTTCCTATAGATTGGGGTTGTGCAATGCCTTTTCTAATGTTTGCTGTAAGAGAATCAGTGAATGACCGTATATTGGTTTTACTCCCTTTAAGATGGTTTTTGGTCTTGAGGTCTCGACATTAGCTGTGCATGTCCATAGTGACTTATGGAAAGAACATTTGGAACATCTACAGCAGCTGTTGGAGAGGTTACAGGTAACGCTGACACGTTAACTTGAAGAATTGTGAGGTTGCTAGAGATCAAGTTATTTATTTGGGTCACCAGGTTGGGCAAGGAAAGGTAAAGCCAAAGAAGGTTCAAGAAACTGTGTTGGTGTTGACAGCACCAGACTTTAATGCCCCATTTAAGTAGGCTGTGAATGCCCGTGAAGTTGGTATGGGTGCTGTGCTACTACAAGCTGATGCAGCTGGCGCTCTCCTCTTCTGTGGACATCCTTCCATCAACATATAAAACCTGAACACTACTATTGACACAGCTTAAACTAAATGACAATGGGCTCATGGAATGAGCTGTTCCCCTCTTACAAGGTGATTTGCACCAGTTTTAGGCAAACACCTTTATGTAGGTTCACGTCTCATGACAAATAGCAACACGTAGGAGTAGGGTGTCTTAGTAACAGCCAGGGTCAGGATATCCTAGTCAAACCCTAGACAGTTCAGTGGTTTAACTCCGTTTGTCATTGGATGGGCTCGTAACATGGACCTTCAGGATCTGTAATAGTGGAACTGTGTGTGGATCTGATGTGTGGTTATTAGGATGGCTACACCTCTTTGTTTAGAACTGTACTGGGCTGAGAATGTAGGACTAAACTGGGCTGACTGGAGTTTATGGTGGTCTGACTCTGGTAGGTGGGTTTCCTGTAGGAGGCATATATCAGCAGCATATATCAAGTCAGGAGTTTCCTGTTGTAGTGTCTCATAACTGAACTCACTTCAGAGAGATCCACACTAACACACAGATCAGCATTAGAGCACTGAGAGCTCCAACACACTACTGATTCCATCTGATCATATTCACAATGAAGAGGAACCTCCTCACCATCCTCATCATCACCTCAGGTACTCACTGTAACATCTGATCAACAATATCTGGATAATCAGACTTTATAAACACTGATCTACATTCTCTGGTTCTTCCAGGTGTGTTTGGTGCTGATGTAATTAGACCATCAGATGATCAGGAGACTGATGTTCTTAGAACAGAGGGAGAACCTCTTACACTCACATGCTCTTATGAGACCAGTAGTCAGAATGTTCAACTCTACTGGTACAGACAATATCCTAACAGAGCTCTACAGTATCTACTGTATAGAGGAGCTCGATCAGCCAGTAGTTATAAGCATACTGCAGATGGTAGATTTGAGTCCACTGCGTCATCATCATCCACTGATCTCACTGTTAGAGTAGTAAGACTTACAGATACAGCTCTCTACTACTGTGCTCTTTGGAACACAGTGGTACAAAGTCTCTGAGAGGCTTTACAGAAACTCATACACCTTCTATTTGCTTTGAACACAAGGAGATCAAAGTCCCATCCAAACCACAATGTATGATCTGATGTTCCTCTCTCTCTGAAATGACTGAGGTTACATTTCTGAGGGTAAATACAGTAAACAGTGAGTACAGGTGTGTCAGACACAGGATACAGTGTGAGCTGCAGTACCCGTCGTCCTCACAGCCACAGGAATTAAAACACTCCAACAGGAATATTCCAGGATTCTGAGGAAGATCCGGTCGGACCACATTATTCCAGGACATGCAGTTCAATGTCCAGCAGACTGGACCAGCTCTGTTTATATCCAGGATCATTAAATGTGTTCTGTCTCTCTCTGATTCCACCAGACCAGATTAAATGATGAGCTCAGAAGGCTGTGACATCATCCTGTTCCAGTGTGACATCACAGTGTGTAACGCTTCGGCCCAGATAATGGGGGAGAGCCTTCGGGGTAGCCATGAGGAGAGGAGTTAGCAGAAGCACTTAAGCCACACAGACCCTGGTGCGGGTTATACTCGTTTATTCACGGTTATTAACTGAAATCAGTCTCCTGGCAACAACAGTCCACTTATACACAAGTTTGACTGTAGTTAAGCTCCAGCGTTACGGAGAGTGTAAACAAATAAAAGAGGAGACTGGTAGGAAAACCACTCAATACCACCTCTCTTCTCCACTCTGCTGTCTTCTTCTCCAGAGGCCACACTGGGTTATACAAATACAATGGCACTTTCTTAAAGACACAGCATGAATTTGTTACAAGTGTAGATGTTCTCCATGATTTGTGCTGCTGTAGTTCCGTGTAGAACTGTTGGAGCAGTCTACAGTAGATATGGAGACCATCAGGGGATGTGGAACACCAGGATGTAGATCATAAAAACATGAAGTAAATTAATGATCTGTATTCAGTCTACACAGTGAGTGAACAGAACCACCAACACCCGCCCTGATAAACAGCGTGTTCAGTCTTCTCTCAGTCTGAGTTCAGTCTCTTTACAGGCTCCAGTCTTCAGTGGGGGTTTACTGGGCTCCATCACACCGCTGTGTTACTGAGTGTGTAGAAGATCCATTACAGGACTTACAGTGTGTTTATGGGGGTTTAATATCCTTATTAAAGATCAGGATCAGAGGGTGGAGTAGAGTCTGTACAGCAGAGTAAGAGTGTAGGATCAGTTCTTCAGTCAGGGGGAGGAGCTTCAGTCAGGGGGAGGAGCTGAGGGAGGGTAGAAAGTAGAGATGATCAGCACACTGCCATGCTGACATCCTGAGGAGCTCAAACTCAGTGTGTGTTCTCCTCCCAGTCAGTGCTGCATGCACCACACCATGATCATCTCCACTGTCCTGCTGCTCTCAGCTCTTACAGGTGGGAACATCTCCACAACCTTCTGAAACAGCAGACAGAATAAAGTTCTGGAAGGTTCTTAATGGTGTTCAGTAGTCAGATTGGAATAGTTCTGGGTTTGGTTGGTTCATCATTAACACAGTTTCTTTAAACTATTGTAGGTCTCAGAGCTGAAGATCTCATCACTCCAAACAGAGACGCTGTTTTTACTGGTGAAGGTCAAACTGTTACACTGTCCTGTAACTACAGTGGAACTGCTGACAGTCTTCACTGGTACCGACAGTACTCAGGTTCTCCTCCACAGTTCCTCATACTGGACTATAGTGGAACCATTACTGAAGCTCAACCTCGAGTTCCTGGAATATCAATCAGTCATGTAGAAAAACAGAAGACAGTGGATCTGAAGATCTCCTCTGCTGCAGTATCAGACTCTGTACTCTACTACTGTGCTCTGCAGCCCACAGTGACAGGAAACCCAGATACACTGTACAGGAACTGGTTCTATGTCTGAGATAGAGCAGTGCTGCTGTCAGGAGGGGGCGCTGTTTACCTGTCTACATTTAGACCTACAGCTACTTCAACCTCCAGCTTATAATATCAGAGTTATTAGGAACAAACATGATCATCCTGGATATGATAAGCTGGTGCTGCTGTTCTAAACCTGCCTGAGTCTAATCAGTGGGTACATACAAGAACCCTCCTAGAACCATATCCTGACATCATAATGCTCTACTATTAGCACACAAACATATTAGCATGTTGAACTTCTGCATCAGTCTCTAATGGGGTTCTTCTCCTGACCTTCACCGCTCGTAGAGAAAGGTACAGTCCTACAACATACAGGGTATAAAGGCAGGCAGGAGT
>JAMWET010005422.1:62500-68408 GCA_024036415.1 Prochilodus magdalenae | reverse complement strand
TGAGATAAGTTAGAAGCGAGGTAGAAAAAAAAAAGAATGATATAAAAGAAATGTGAAAAAAAGAAAAATAAATAGAAGAGGGCATAATAAGAAAGAGAAAGAGTATTTGTTGCTGGTAATAGCTGAAAAATATAAAATTAGTTAAGTATGTTATAAAAATGGAGAATGTAGTTTATTTTAAATATTGTTCTATTTTTGTGCATACGCTCTTTTCTTTTATTATGTTTAAAATTTGTTTTATATCACAAGGTGATGGCTGCGTTAAATACGCGATGGAGGTAATCCACTGATTGTATTATGTGTTTTAGGTTACCACAACTTTGTTTTAAAATTAAATCATAAATAATTATGTTTATTAATTATTTATGTGTTGTTTATTTATTGTATTATTTTGAACTAGAGAGATTTGTTGTCTTCTGTGAAGTAAATCCTACAGATTAAAATGGAGATGTTTTGACAGCTGATTATCTTTCTTACGAGGGTATTCAAAACAAGCGGTGGATAACTTCTACTACTTTTTCATGAGATGGTTGTTGAGGATTAGGTTGTATCTACCAGTAATGTTATGGAATGTATATTTTGTATAATTTTACTCAGAATAGATTATTACTGCATGTAACATAACAGTGAGGTGTGAAATGTGATAGACTTTTTCTGCTGTATTTATAACAGACATCTAGAGGACTCCAGTGTGGCTAACAGATTTCCAGACAGAGAATTCTTTCAGCATCAGCGGAGGAGGCAGCAGACAGGATGAATCAAGAACTGCCTGTGCAGCAAAGCTGTGCTTTTCTTGTCACCGTGATAGGGGGTCAGTGCCGTAGAGGCTGATGAAACTAAAAAGTTATGCTGTTAACTTATTAGATGCCGTGTCCCGTGCGCAGTGTCTGAAGGAGGAAAATTTGAGCAAACCTTATTGCATCCTGTTTTGGGATGATGTGCAAACTTAAAGAGATGCGTGGGTGTGTAGTGTTGAAGAGAAGAACTCCGTCCAATGACTGTCTTTGGTCAAATATGATAATATTTTGCACTTCGAGTTGCTTGGGGGAAACGCCTCGTCCAGTTTCTGGCTATCCTCCCCGGTTACAGCCCAGTCCTTCGTCTTGTATAATGGCTATTTCAACATGTAGAAAACATCTGGATTTCACCTCTAGAGTTGGGAGGGGGTTTAGAATCACATACTTTAGTAAGATTACTCCCTGGGTCTCCCCGGCTCCGGAGCCACAGGGCCCCCCGAACCTAAACACTCACTGCATGCAATGTAGAATCGTTCAGATACTCAATGATATTAATGACATTGTGAAAGAGGAAGCAGGTTCATTACCCGTCACAACAGTTTTAACAGTTCAGGAGGCTTTGAGATTGTTTCATAAACCGTGCACTTGTTTAGCAAACCGCCTTGGAGAAATATGCTAGTTTTTTTTTTTGTTAGTCGAGGCTCTCAGAGATTCTGTTTGGATTACCTGAACATCAAACCGACAGCAGCATTAGCAGAAGGAAAATCCGTCCATTTTCAGCAAACCCCTACGAAACTGTTTGAAACTAGAATGATGTAGAGATCTTAAACAACTTTCGTGAGAGTGCAGACTGTTTTCTCTGTTTTCTAATGTTGTTTACTGCAAGTCAGCCACTTTGGGTAACGTCTCCCCCCTCGCCTTCAAAAAAGCAAAAGGACTTGCTACAGGGTCCACAACTGACAGCAAAGATACAGAAACACCATAGTCCATATTTTTGTGTTAATGACTTTCTATAAAAGTAAGTATGTGTCTACAGTGTCTGACTGCCTCAGCAGGGTAATCCAATTCTGATTCATGGACCGCTGGTGTGTATGTTTTGATGATTTCCCTTCTCAAGCACACCCACTAAACCTCCCATTTATCAGGGCGAGCGGAATCAGATGTGTTTTGCACAAGAAATCCAACAAACTGTGCTGGACGCTATGCCTTCTAGGAACCGAGCAGAGGAACTGGGCTTTCCTGTTCTAATGTTTCATGTATACAGTGCACTCAGGACAGTTAACTGTACGTTGATGGTCGCTGATGTTGTTGGCTCTGATGGAAACTCCAAAGCGTGTGAGCTCCTCTTTTACGGCGCATCTTTTTGTTTTTTGTCCACACTGTAAATAGGAAACAACCGCTGATTTCAAAAAAAGTGTTCTCTGGTGGCCCAACTCTTCGTCTTCACCTCTATAACTGAAACTCGGTATCTTTATCAAGACAAGTGTTAGTGTTAAATTATTAACAGCTCTAACTCAGATGGTCATTTCTTTGATGATGACAGAAATTATAATATTATTATAATATTATTATAATATAATAATAATAATATTATATAATATTATAATATTTTACATTATTTATATGACCCAGGCCTTTTGAATTTTCTTTCACTAAAAGCAGTTAAACCACCTCTGAAGCATAAGGAAACAATTATTTATCTTCTTTAATGAACGAATTCACTGCTTATCTGTCTCACAGGCATCTAAAACTAGTTATCAGCCTCTGAAGTGTATAATAAATGTATAATAGTACATATCTGGTATCTACGACAATGGCTATAGTAAACTAACATGTGTCAGCATTCCAGCATTGCTTTTATGCATTCTGGAAAGGCCATTAAATATTACAATGCTTCATAAATATATAGGAGTGTATACTGCCTTACCTCTTATCTTCCAGTATTTCAGTACTATGAGAGATTTATAGATAAGCTAACTGTGTGCTGCCAGCCTCAAAGCTTTATAGAACCTGTGTTAACTAGTGGTGATTAGCTAGCCTCTAATTATTGGGACTTTATTGGCTCATTTTTCATCACACGTGAGACTTGATGAAATTAATTGGTTGTTAGTTTTTTTAGTTGTTACTATTAAAGGAAAAGAGAGTAATCCATTGTTTAAACACAGTCTAGCTGGCTAGTCTCAGCTAGTTAGTAAGCTAACTTTAACTGTTGTTATAAAATGGCTGGTGCCAGCATACAGCTCATGGACGCAATTACATTGTTAAAGATGGTGATCTATATACTATATTTGGTCGCATAAAAAGACTATTTTTACTTCAAATATTTGACACTGCCCGGTATCTGCGATGGTTTACCCGTCTGCAGGTTTGGAGGAAGAACTTAAAATCTCTGCTGCACCGATATTTTCCACTTCTAAATGGTTTTGAATGTTTGTTGTGTTAGAAATCGATCAGCTTGGTGGTGGGGGGGGGGGGAGGGGTGTTGGTTATGGAGTCCTGTGGGTGGGGTTTACCGACCACGCTGGCCTTACAGGAGGTGCTGCCGTCGCTATAATTTTGAATAATAGTCCCAATGCATGGGAGGCATAGTGGAAACATTCGCGAAAATGTGTTTCAATCTTCCATCAGTGTCTGGTTGGGTGGGTGGGTATGCAACTGGTTAGAGGCGGGTTAGCAGGTAAACAGCCGTCTGTGATTCCAAGCGTGAGAAGTGATGCTAAAAAAAAACGCTTTTAATTTGGTTCAGGTTTTTTGAGTAGAGTGGAAAGATTACTTAACCATTTAGCTTTTATGGGCTTTTCCCTGCTGACACACTTTTGTACTAATCTAGTACTTGACTGCAGCACTGGCAGATTCCAGTGTGGCAGGCGGCATCAAGGGCCCCCTTTGTTTTTTTGAAAAAAAAAAAAAATCTCCCAATTGCTTTCTACACTCTGACATAGTGGCAACTACAAGGAACAAGCTTTTACAATCAGTTAGCCAAACGCAGATTCTGCCTTTTCATTTCTGTCTGCAAGGGGGATCAAACAGGACTTCCATGCTCAGTCTAAAGTTTCTGGTCTTCTCTGGACCTGCGTGCTACAACAGAGAAGCACCAGGGGTGTACTGCTGTAGTTCTGGTCATTCATCTAGGCCATAGATGGGGTTATGTGGCCATAAGGGGGGATCACTTAGGACTTTCGGTGAATTTCTTGTGAACAGGGCTTACTTGGGCTGCAGACCTCAGCAGTACCTTGTCTATCTTGTTGGTTATATATGTTTCTTAAAATCAAGTTTCAAAGAATCCCACAAACAGCTGTGTCCCCTGTTTGGCCACACAATGGCACTATCGCTCAACATTTTTAACTTTGATCAGCGACCTCCGCCGCCACCATGATCACTATCGAGCCCAGTTGCCTGGTTACTCTGCTAGAAGTTTTTTCTTCTTTAGCTTTAAGAAATTAAAATTTTCTGCTGGATCTTCTAACTAGCATTGACTAGCTATCACTAAACAAACTAGGCTAAAACTTTAGTCTCCTAAATCCAGGAGAGGTTTCTACAGGTTGAGGTAGATAACAAGCCAGCAGTGTCTTACATCATCAGAGGCAGACAGCTTAGTTTAGCTCAGTTTCAAATGTCCCTTCACACGTCTTGAACCATGAGAAAAGTTGAACTGGATCTGTGTCTGATATAGTAAGGAGCCAAAGTAACTCCAATCACTGTTGTTTACGACTGCAATGCAAACTTTTCAGAACATGTAGAAATGTGCCTCTTTTTATGTCTCTCTCTGCTCTTTTCTCTAAGCTTCAGCCTCAGTTCAATCCCTCTCCTTTTTATGCTCACCGTGCATGTTGATCTATTTTTGATCATCTGTTAACCTTTAACCACTTCTCCTAACCCTCTCTCCTGAATCGCTGATCTACACTTTTATACATCTCAGTGGTGTAGACTCTTCGTCATGGCCGACACCATCTTAAAGAATCTTATCCATCAGTCCCGGCGACCTGAGTCCGTCCTGCCATGTTTTCTCATTATTAAATGGACACCAGCAGCCATCGCTTTCCTTAGCTCGTTCTCGTGCCTCGGTGTTATATGCCTTTCTGTTAATTTTTAAAATTACTTCAACCGTTCTTTTACTGTTTTTCCTTTTTTATTTGTAGCCAGGATGGTTACAGTTATTTTGCTTCAGACAGGATTTAGCTGTAACTTCAAAGTTAGTGTGCTGCCTCTTAGTTTTAGTTCATCCCGGTAATATTTTATTTAATTTTTAATATATATTTATTACATTTATATTACTCAATATGAAAAGAAATTACAAACCTGGACCACTTACTACTAAAAGCCTAAGTGCAGCAATAATGTTTAATATGGCCTTCAGGTAACTTACTTGTAGGAACTTCATCCCATGCTACTTGGCATTCCTCTGTATCCCGTGTCAGTTTTATGTTACTGTGGCAGAAAACAAAGTATTAGTTTAGTGTTTGGAACGTGAGAGCTTTTACAGACAAAACAAACCTTATCAAAAAATATCAAATCTTTGAATGATTTTACCTGTGGGCAAAAGCTGAACTATTTCTGAATTTCAGTGTTTTGTCAGAATTTCCATCTGTGTATACTGTTTTCTTGTACTTAATTGTATGCGGAGGGAGCTGAAAAAGAGCTATTTACTGTATAAGCTCACCCAAAAAAAATAGTTCCCCTCCTGGAATGAAACATACTTAATAACGTGTAGACACCTCCGACCAGGACCGGATAACAGCTCAGCTGTGACTAGATCGGGCCATGTACTGGATGAAAAAAGTTTCTGGGTGTAGGCACACATCAGTGTCAGACACTCTTATAATCAAAGAATTAGTCAGTTGGGCCAGATTGGGTGGATGCCTTTTCCTGGCACAATTCCGAGGAGAATTCCCTGTAGAAACTGGGATTTTTATCTACTGCTGGTAGAATCCCCATATACCTGTAACACTTTTCATACACCCTGCAGATCAAAGTAAATCTGCTCTTTAGTCATGTATATCAGTCGTGTACAGATTGGAGGGAGTGTGGAGATGCCAAGAGTGCAGGGCAGAAACTTTCACTGGTAACGAATGCTGGTGTGATACATTTTTTTGAAATGTGTAAGATCTTACAATTACAATGTTAAATATATAGAACATTTGTATGTTACATAGTGTATGGTCTGAGCACTG
>JAMWET010005422.1:10000-55000 GCA_024036415.1 Prochilodus magdalenae | reverse complement strand
GCAGAATTACCTCTTCAGTCTACAATGATGGAGGAAACTGACGTAGTACTAGACTACATCCGTACATCTGGAGTTGACAGTACAGGCCTAGAACCCGACATGAAGTAGTTTAGTGTTGCAGACTTCATTTCACTTTCATTTCAAGGTTAACTAGAATATATTGGAATAGATTTACACTGTGAAACAATTACCACTTGAAGCTAAACTTATTCTTTTGGCGAACAAGATTATGAGTGTTTGATAACAAGTGGTGGTGGTGGGATTGGTTGGTTTGCAGTGTTAAGGGCTAAAGCCACATACAGTAGTTCACACATTAAACTGTGTAAACAAAATACAACTGCAGTTAACCTTTATCATTTGGACATATCACCACTATCAAAAATGCTGTATCTCTCATTCTGCCTGGCCGTGTTTTGTTCATTTTTGCATAGTTTGAAAGAACAATAGATGTAGGCACTGTTTGATAACACATATCATTATCACAATAACTGTTGGGCTTCATAACAATATGGATATTTAAAGAAATATTATGATATGCCCAAATTCAGCACAAAGGGAGCCTGTGAACTCAGCACCTGATGAAACATCTTCAACTAGTGCCTAGCCAGTGGCTACCTATATGCTTGTCCTAATCTGAAGGATGGTGAATTCCCTTGTTGCTACAAGTGTACCATGAATTTTAGACAGTGTCATAGTAATACACTTAATATGAGTACAAACACTAAATATGGGCTACGTATTATGTTACTGGCACTCACTACAAACTAACCCCTCTCCACCTGAGTACAGGCCCAATGACCGACTAGAGGGTTGGTATTTCATGGGAAAAATTGGTTGTCGCAGAGGCCCATAGGTTTGAACAAAAACCCTGGGTTAGACGATCTTGCTTAGGGCTCCCTGCTTGAGTGTGACCTAATACTTTTTTCTATGTAAATAATATTATAATGTGGCGGCAATTTTATGTCTTTCCTATACTTGTTAAATAATGCAAATCATGGGACAGAATAGAGAGGATAGATCCAAAACAAGAGGAATAATCCAAAAAAGGAGAAGAAGTGGACTTTTTTCCACGGGGTCAGAGTTTGGTTGATATTATGCCTGTTTATTCCTAGTCACCCTCACATATTAAGTCCAATTTGTAGATGATCCCCTCAGAACATGGCGTCACAAGTTACATAACCCTCTTTTACTGGCTGTAAACCTTCAGCACGTACCGAAAAACTCCTACATCACACCCACATTCACACAGAAAGGAATGCTACTTTGATTTACAGTAACATATGGAAATAAGGACCTCTAAAACTCATACAACCTCACATGAATTACATGAAAAATACAAGAAGCAACACTGTTCTTGTACTGCAGTGTGAGATACATTTTAACCGTGTATATTTTCTCATGCTGCGAAATTACTTTATTGCTACTTTGATTAAATAAAGTAAATAGTATCATTAAGACATGGACTGTGACCTCTAGCATGAGCTTATAAAACACTTGTTTTGATGCAAATTTCAGTCACATTCAACAACTTATTGCCTATGTTTACACAGTGACTATAAACACACAGAAAGTTCAAGATTGCGCATGCTGATACCACAGGAGTGACCATATACAAGTCCTGCCTCTGCCACAAGTGGTCAGAGGGATTTTAAAGCCATACTTCTTTGCAGGATAGTGGCCAGGTCACTATGTGATGCTGGTGAGGAGGCTTGTCCTTTTTGGTAGGTATGCTGACAGTACTCTGGATTTAACGTGGCTTGCTGTCTTGGTCACAGATGCGCCAGCAAGACCGGTGACACCAACAGTTTGGTCCTCTCTTGAACTGTGGTATTGTCACCCATAATAATGCTGTGTGCCATTGCAGTTATTTTTGAAGCAGAACTGTGCTCTATACCTGCTAACTGAATCTTCACACTCTGCTACTCACTGGTGCAATGTGCACCTTAATGAAGATTGGCCACCAGGGCTGGTCCAATTATAGACATGAGACCTCCCACACTAAAAATGGAAAAGGTGTTTCCGTATTCATTGTCCAAACCCCTTTTATTTCAGCCTGCCCAACCATACACATGTGAACCGTGGCTTAATTCAGACATACAGTTGTTATGCAAAAATGCATACAGAATTCCTTAACAGAACTGTACACAGCAACTAAAGTATAGAGAAACTGCTCCATTATTTTGACATGTTAAACACACCACAATTTAAGCCCCCCGAGGTCAAAATTTGGGGACATATAAAATTTCAAAATAAGTCCTCTATGAAAACACCTTGTCACATTTATTGCAAATACAATTTTTTTTAAATATATTGAACACATGTGAAATACACTATTCATTTGGACAAAAAGTTGCAACGCCTGAAGGAATGAACATATGGGTGAGTAAAGCTGATATCATGAGACATGCAAACGATTTAAGGTTTCACGCTTTCACAGCTGAGCATGTGAACGCACATACAAGGATGGGGCCTTATCGGTGCTTCCTGAATGACTATATAAGGTCCGTTATTTCTGGATGTTTCTCCCATTCTGACTCGTGTCGCTGTTGTGTTGATTGTGGCCATCCTTTGCAAGCGAAAGTATACCTCAGAGAAGGTTTTTATTTAGTTCAAGCGAATTCAAGCAGTTGGAGGGAGTTTGAGAGGAGTTCATGCAGTACTACCATAGCACACCAGTTGGCAGAAGTGTGATTTGAAGAGAAGGCACACGAGCAGCGGACTGTTGAAGAGAGATAAGAAGACCTAACACAAACCACAGAGAGAGAGAGAAATAGACAAAAACTGTCCGACATGCACTGACTGATCCCAAAGACAGTCGCAATTCCGAACATCCAGTGAGCAGTGGTGTCCTCCCATGATTTCATCAGTGTTTAGTTGCCCAGGCCCATTGGCAGATGGCTGCACATGCAGGACTACATTGCAGCACAGACACCAGAACTGTCGCTTGAACACCGCGACGTCACCGTCCACCAAAGGAGCTGCGCAGTGGTGTCGTGCCAGACGTGTCATGGAGTGATCAGAATGGGCAAACGGGGGTCCATCGTTTCAGTGACAGAGGTCCGGGGCTTGGTGAGTCTTGGTGGAGGATGGCGCCCAACGAATCGCGTGGTGTGGAGGGGCACCGTGGTCACCAAGAATAGTTTGTGTGGTCACACGTCCAGAAGGCAGGTGTTCCACTCACCACCCTCATCCAGTAAACGCACCATCTGCAGGAGACTGTGTGAGGGAAATGTTCACGCTGCAATGGGATGGATTATCCCCAGTACCAACCATTAGAGAACATCTACAGAGCTCCAATACCGAGGACGGTACTACCAATTGTTGGGTTAGCAAATCACGACCCCCCAACCACATACTGATAGCACAGACTTATGTATGTGTAGGCTCAATTCAATATTGATCATATCAGTCTAAATTAATCATCAGTTATTTGAATCCTGGTAACCTTTACCTACACAACAGCATTCTGCATATCCCACACCAAATAAATGGTGAAAACTGACATTTTTCTATTCATGTATTTTGTGGGCATTAATATTGGGTGTAAATAAGTGCAATTAAGAAATATATAGGATTATGATAGGATAGGAAAGATAGGTCTCATCGACCCTCCACCAGCAGATCCCCCAAGATACAAGTACATTCAAGTAGCAAGCACAAAATGTCATATGAAATATGAAGAATTAAGCTTAAAGCACTCCTACTTTTTTTGCCTTAAATTATCATTAGAACTTTCAAAATTAACTGAACAGTGATATTTGCCATGATGGTGTTTTATATTAACTTATATATTACTTGACAAGGACACTTGAATGCTTCTTCAGCCTTCTGTCTGTCTTTTCAATGCTTTCAGATCTGTGGAAGATCAGGGTGGTCCTCCTTGGGAATGTTGGTGCGGAAAAGCGCATCAGGAAACCACCCTGCTGGGTTGGGCCTTACAGGCTTTGGCCTCTAGGATCAGCCCCATTCCGTCATAAAGCACTGTGTGACTCAGACTGTGGACTCTAGGATGAAGACAAATCAGGTGGTGGACACTCCAGGACTGACTGAAGCAAGGTGTCGACAGGTGCAAACTAAGAGGATCTGCTCCACTGTCCTCCATCTCTCGCCCCGGGACCCCACATTTTTTCTCCCTGGTTTGGTACCCCGTGGGTAAATTTACCCGGGAGGAGAGAGAATCTTGGGGAGGGGGTGGCAGTGTTTGGGAGAGGGTGTAACAAGTTCTCTCCATCATCCTCTTCACATTTAAAGCAGGTTGAAACTCCTCCATTGAGGAGGTTTAATATGTCAGCTGGAGACGATTCTCAGCAGCTGGTTCGACGTGTGAAGCAGGTACCATGCCTTCAACAACGAAAATCCTGGTAAAAGATCCGGTGTGGCCACTCTTAGAGCAGATAGATAAACTGGTAGTCTGCTAATGGGAAGGGGGGGCCCGGCTGTACACCCAGGTGACTGATAATGGAAGAGTTTGAAGGAAGACCCCATAAACACCTTCTAGGAGCCAAAAGTGTAGTAAATATAGTGGCAATGTATTATTATATGTTTATAGTATGTATTTTTTTAATAATGGCATGGTTTTCATGTGCTTTTAATACTCAACATGGTCATAAAAAGTATTAGCAGCCCAAAAAAGGTTTCCAGACCACATTTTCCATGAAACAATAAAAAAGCTTGTTTCATTATTTTGTCCCGTAAGAAATTTTTACATTTTTGACACCCCAGTATTGTAGATCACTTCCTTGGATGTCCTTACATACTTTACAGTCATTAAATACACCACTGAAATGCTAGATTGCAATCACCCACACATAGTTTTAGAACTCAGTGTGTTTCTGGTTAATAATTCATCTGGCATTATTTTCATTAAAATTATGTGCGGCCTTTTTAAGGGCTTCCAGTTTGTAACATATTCTACATTAATTTCTACATTGTTTTTTCTGCAAATAATTAATTATTTATCCATGAACATCGAGGGGACTTCTTTATTTCTTGTGTGTAGGTATTTCTGTGACTTTGACCTGCCAATATTCTCTACTCTATGTTCCACAAACTGAAAGTCACCTCATAGTTTGTTATAAATGATGCAAATGCAGTGCACCATTTGATGTGTGAAAAAGCCAAAATACCAGATAGAGACTTTTTATATACATTTAAACAAGGCTGTGACCTTTTATCAGATTAGCTAATCAGACCGGTGAAAAGGACATCACTAAGAAATATGATTTTTATATATATAAAAAATAATACATTAAAATAAAAAAAAATAATGTAAAAACTGCAGTGATGTCCTGTTTCCTTTATTCAGTAATAATGTTTATATGTTGGCTGATATATGTATACTCGATGATTTGCATTTGAAATAGCATAAAACTATAGAAATTGTGATCTTATCAGTTCCTATCATGCCAACATAACACAATCAAGTTGCCCTTTCAATTCAGCTCAGATTTATAGTGTATTTGATATTAACAGCCATTATTTACAAACCTTTTAGCTTTTCTTAGTACACAATGTTAATTAATACTACTAACTATATTAATGGCTAAGTTAACCATAAGGTTTTTTTTTCTTTAACTTTATATTAACACCATGTTGTCTTATATAAAAGAAAAGATTACACTTTTCTTAAGTTAGATTTCCTCTTTTTCCCAATGTTTTCCCCCCGATGGTAATTGGTTTAGGTAACGACCATCAGGGGATCAAGTGGATCATGGGTAGTGAGCCTTTCACGAAAATGTGATCTAATGTGGACTTACCAGGGCCACTAACGTGCTCATAAAGAGTGCATGAGCACACTGTGGGGGGAACCTGTAACAGGACAAACTGCAGCAATCTTATCTTATCTTATCTGCAGAGGGCAGTGTGGCTGCAGGTTTTTATTTCAAATAATGGCAGGATATCACATGATCGAGCTAGCAATCAAATAGACTCATGTGGTTCAACAGCCGCACAAACCAAGCAGACCTGTGCAAAGGAGGAGTGCAAAGTTCCAAACGCGAATATCTGGACACTAATTGTGCCTTACTCTCTCATATCAGCTCTCTCAAGTTAAAGATATCAATGCAAGTATTTACAAATCTATCGTGACAACCTTTGTTTATCTTCACTTTCCTTGACTCTAAACATAAATAACATAAATAAAAAGGAAAAATGAAAGAATAACTTTGATGTTTATGTTTTGACCTCATGTCCTTGTTTGGGATGCTGTAAGTCTGATCATTTTAGCAGTTTGGTCCCCATCAAGCTGAGAAATATCTCAGGATCACTGGAGTCCACACATTAATTTAGTTAGCTATTCCCCTTGAGAAGCTCTCTGTTATGCTACTGTGCTTAGCAGATCATTCAGCCCTTAGCGTTCTTGTCTCTGATTGAGTAGATTGCTGGTTAGATGCACACATGCCATAATCCAGATTTCCCATAACAGACTCATTAGTCCACATAAAGGGATACCTAAACTGTTGCACCTGAAAACTCATTGTGAATGTAAGAATGATGCTTACCAGAGTCAAAAGTGCTGCTATTTTTTTTTAGTAGTATTAATGAATGTCATCTTGTGTTCTGTGTAGAATATCTATTTCACAGTTTAAGGACAATGTTATTTAGATGGTTAAGCAATTGGATCCAGACTAATTGTTGTTTAAGATACAGAAAAAGTATCAGCAGATACTCAAGGTTTCTGTATATATCCAATATAGAAGGGTGTTATTGCACCACCCATAGGATAACCCCAAGTTTCTGATGTTTATATAATGCAATTTCTGAATAGTCTGTCTTCCTCCATCAAGTGCTGCAATGTACTGCCTCTTAAAATGTAAAACACTTGCCATTCTTTCCAACACACTTAAGTGCGCCCTCTTGTGGTAACAACGGAGTAGTGATTAATAATTAAGAGCCATTTACCATTACTGTATAGAAATTCGTCCTCTGCATTCAACGTAGTGAGCACATTTGCCCGGAGCAGCCCTGTCCATGGCACCTGGGGAGCTGGGTTTGGAGTTAGGCACCTTGCTTAAAGGCACTTCAGTCAAACCCTGTCGGTTCAGAAGATTAAACTGGCGACTTTCACAAGGCTAGTTCCCTAACATTCAGCTCACAGCTCCCCAGGACCGCAAGGCCGATGCTCGTCTTGCAGTGAAAAATGCCACCAGATATGTCTCTAGAATGCAGAAGTGTGAAAATGGTCTATTATATTAAACAAATGTTCTACATTATTATAGAATATATTATTAATATTAAGGAATGTTGAATCTCAATAATTAGCATATCATACCTTGTCCTAGTCACAATGTGTGATAGATGCTTGGGAAATATCAGTCAAAATCATAATCATATAAGCATATGAGAATAAAAACTTTGCTCACAGTGATATACATCTGACTTCCAGTTTTTATTTTTTTTTTGCAGATTATGATGCTACTTACAAAGTCCATGAGACAAAGCCTGGACTGTACAAAAGGGAAAGACTGAAAAACACTGAAAACATGGAGTTTGAAGAAAAGCTGAATAGATGGGTCTGGAGACAGGATGAGCAGCTCTCGAAACAGGAAAGACGACAAGGGGCAATGAAAAATCGCCTAAGTTTATCAGAAGAACAGATGGAGGTGGAGGCTGAGAGAAAGGAGGTAGAAAGACAGCGGATTCTCATTGAGGCACAGAAAGAGGAGATGAGACAGTTAAACATGGCAAAGCAAGTGATAGAAAAAGAGATTGAGGAGCTTAAAAAGAAAAGAATACAGGCTCAAACACTGGAGAGAGAAAGAAATGCTGAGATTAAAAAACTACAAGAGGAAAAAACAAAGCTGCAGGAAGAGTTAAAAGGGGTGGAGCAGCAAATCAAGAGAAATAGTGAAGGGAGAGCCTACAAAGAAAGGATAAGACAGATAAGAGGAGAAGAGGGTTTAAAGACTCTACAGAACATCAGTTTAGAGGAGATGAAAGTTCCAACGAAGACACAGGAACAAACTGAGAGAAGAATGGAGCAAGAAAGCACCAAGAAACACTGTATGAACTATATATATATATATATATATACATATACTGTATGTATTGGTCATTCTTGTTTAATGGTCATATATTGACATAGGAGAGAAACATAAATAAAATATTTTTCTTTGTTTTTATTTTGTGTAGATTTTGCTACATGGGGTTCTACTGGCACTGGAGGACAAACAAGACAAACGTATAAGGTAATTTTAGTAACATCACCATACAACAAACAACATGTTTTTATAATTTATATAAATTACATTTTCAGTTAATCACATTTCTTTTTTATTTTTCTCAAACATAACCACTATGAGCCTCCACTACTTATAATACACTAACACATTACACTTACTGAGTTTCTGTACACCAACACACTACTTACAGTACACTAACACATTACACTTACTGAGTTATTGTACACCGACACACTACTTACAGTACACTAACACATTACACTTACTGAGTTACTGTACACCGACACACTACTTACAGTACACTAACACATTACACTTACTGAGTTACTGTACACCACACGCACTTACAGTACACTAACACATTACACTTACTGAGTTACTGTACACCGACACACTACTTACAGTACACTACCATTACACTTACTGAGTTACTGTACAACCAACACGCTACTTACAGTAACAACAATGTATCACTTACTGAGTTACTGTACAAAACCAACCAACACACTACTTACAGTACAACTAAACATTTACCTTGACTGGTTACTGTACACCGACACGCTACTTACAGTACACTAACACATTACACTTACTGATTACTGACACCAACACGCTACTTTAACAGCACACCAACACATTACACTTACTGATTACTGTACACCACCAGCACGCTACTTACAGCACCTAAACACATTACACTTACTGGAGTTACTGACACCGACACGCTACTTACAGCACACTAACACATTACACTTACTGAGTTAACTGTACACCGACACGCTACTTACAGCACCCTAACACACTACACTTACTGATTTACTGTACACACGACACGCTACTTCAGCACACTAACACATTACACTTACTGAGTTAACTGTACACCAACGACTTTACTTACAGCACACTAGCACACTAAACACTTAACTGATTTACTGTACACCAACACCTACTTACAGTACACTCAACGCATTACACTTACTGATTATTGTACACCAAACACACTACTTAACAGTAGCCCTAACACATTACTCAGTAGTGTAATGTGTTAGTGTACTGTAGTAGTGTGTTGGTGTACCTAACTCATAAGTGTAATGCGTTAGGTCTGTAGTAGTGTGTGTGGTGTACAGTAACTCAGTAAGTGTAGTGTGTTAGTGTGCTGTAAGTAACGTGTTTGGTGTACAGTAACTTCAGTAAGTGTAATGTTGTTAGTGTGGCTGTTAAAGTTAGGTGTCGGTTGTACAGTAAACTCAGTTACGTGTTAGTGTGTTTAGTTGCTGGTGTTAAGTAGCGTGTCTGTTTTGTAACAGTAAACTCAGTAAGTGTAATGTCTGTTTAGTGTGGCCTGTAATAGCGTTGTCGGTGTACAGTAACTCAGTAAGTAGTAATGGTGTTAGTGTTGCTGTAAGTTAGTCGTGTTTGGTGTTACAGTAACTCCAGTAAGTGTAATGTGTTAGTGTGGCTTGTAAGTAGCGTGTTGGTGTTTTACAGTACACTCAGTAAGTGTAATGGTGTTTAGTGTACTGTAAGTAGCGTGTCGGTGTACAGTTAAACTCCAGTAAGTGTAATGTGTTAGTGTGACTGTAAAGGTTAGTGTGGTTGGTGTTACCAGTTAACTCAGTTAAGGTAATGTGGTTAGTGTTACTGTTAGGTAGCGTGTTGGTGTACAAGTTAACTCAGTAAGTGTAATGTGTTAGTGTACTGTACGTAGTGTGTCGGTTGTAACAGAAAAACTCAGTAAGGTGTAATGTGTTGAGTGTACTGTAAGTAGCGTGGTGGGTTGTACAAGTTTAACTCAGTAAGTGTAATGTGTTTAGTGTACTGTTAAAGTAGGTTGTGGCGGTGTGACAGTAAATCAGTAAGTGTAATGTGTTAGTGTACTGTAAGTAGTGTGTCGGTTGACAATAACTCAGTAAGGTAATGTGTTTAGTGTACTGTAAAGTTAGTGTGTTTGGTGTACAGAAACCTCAGTAAGTGGCTAATGTGGTTTAGGTTATAAGTAGTGGAGGCTCATAGTGGTTATGTGTTGAAGAAAAATAAAAAAGAAATGTGGATTAACCTGGAAATGGTAATTTATATTAAATTAATAAAAACATGGGTTGTTTGTTGTTACTGGTGATTGATGGTTACTAAAAGTCCCTTATAACGTTTGTCTTGTTTTGTCCCCTCAAGTGCCATGTAGAACCCCTGTAGCAAAAAAATCTACACAAAAAAAAAAACAAAGAAAAAATACTTTTATTTTTATGTGTATCTCCCCTATGTCCAAATATATGACCATTAAACAAGAATGAACCATAAATTTACAGTATATGTATATATATATATATAATATATAGTTCATACAGTGTTTCTTGGTGCTTTCTTGCTCCATTCTTCTCTCAGTTTGTTCCTGTGTCTTCGTTGGAACTTTCATCTCCTCTAAACTGATGTTCTGTAGAGTCTTTAAACCCTCTTCTCCTCTTATCTGTCTTATCCTTTCTTTGTAGGCTCTCCCTTCACTATTTCTCTTGATTTGCTGCTCCACCCCTGTTAACTCTTCCTGCAAGCTCTGTTTTTTTCCTCTTGTAGTTTTTTAAACTCAGCATTTCTTTCTCTCTCCAGTGTTTGAGCCTGTATTCTTTTCTTTTTAAGCTCCTCAATCTCTTTTTCTATCACTTGCTTTGCCATGTTTAACTGTCTCATCTCCTCTTTCTGTGCCTCAATGAGAATCCGCTGTCTTTCTACCTCCTTTCTCTCAGCCTCCACCTCCATCTGTTCTTCTGATAAACTTAGGCGATTTTTCATTGCCCCTTGTCGTCTTTCCTGTTTCGAGAGCTGCTCATCCTGTCTCCAGACCCATCTATTCAGCTTTTCTTCAAACTCCATGTTTTCAGTGTTTTTCAGTCTTTCCCTTTTGTACAGTCCAGGCTTTGTCTCATGGACTTTGTAAGTAGCATCATAATCTGCAAAAAATAAAAAAAATAAAAATGGAAGTCAGATGTATATTCACTGTGAGGCAAAGGTTTTTACTTTCTTCATAATGCTTATAGGATTATGGATTTGACTGGATAGTTTCCCACAGCAATCTTAATCCAACATTGGTGGGACTAGGACAGGTATATGCCGTATGGATAGGCTAATTATTGGAGATTTCTAAATTCCCCTGAAGTGTATTAATAATATCATTTCTATAATAATGTAGAAAAACATGTGGTTGATATACATAGGGGACCATGTTTTGCTTACCACTTCTGCATTTCTAGGAGACATATTTCTGGGTGGCATTTTTTGCACTTGCAAGACGAGCATCGGCCTTTGCGGTCCTGGGGAGCTGTGAGCTGAATGTTTAGGGTAAAAATAGCCTTGGGAAAAAGTCGCCAGGTGTAATCTTTGTTGCTTGAAATCCGACCAGGGTCTTGACTGAAGTGCCTTTAAGCAAGGTTCGGCCTAAACGCCAAACCCAAGCTTCTCCCAGGTTCGCCATGGACAGGGCTGCTCCGGGGCAAATGTGCTTCACTAAGTGGAATGCAAGAGTTGACGAAATTGTCTTATACATGTATAATGGTGGTAAATGGCATCTTAAATTAGTTAATTCAACTACTTCCGTTTGTGACCACAGGATCTGGGGCGCACTTAAGTGTGTGGGATTTAAGAAAAAATTGGGCAAATCGTTAGGTGTTTTACATGTGTAAGAGGGGCCAGGAGTTACATTGCAGCCACTTGAGGGAGCGGAAGACAGGGAATATGAAGAAAGTGCTAGTATATAAAACATCAGGAGAAAACTTGGGGGTATTCCTAGGGGGGTGGTTGCAAATAACCACCCTTTTCTTATATTTGGAAATAAGACAGAAAACCTTGAGGATCCTGCTGATACATTTTTCTGTATTCTTAACAACAACCAAGTAGTTCTGGAGCCACAATTGACTTTAACCAGTCTAAATTAAACATTGTTCCCTTAAAACTGTGAAATGAATAGGATATCTATACACGAAGTACACAAGATGACCATTCATTAGTACTAACTAAAAAAAAAATAGCAGGCACTTTTTGGGGACTCTGGTAAGGGCATATCATTCTTACATTCCACAAATGAGTTTGGTTTTCAGGTTTTTTGAAACAGTTTAGGTATCCTCTGTCTATGTGGGGGACTAATGAGTTCTGTTTATGGGAAAAATATGGAATAGGGCATATGTACCCATGTGGTTGCATCTAACACACGCAATCTACTTCAATCAGAGAGACAAGGAATAACGCTAACGGGCTGTCTGAATGATCTGCTATTGCTAGCACAGTAGCATAAACAGAGAAGCTTCTCAAGGGAAATAGCTAAAACTAAAATTAATGTGTGGGACCCGTCCAGTGATCCTGGAGATCTTTTCTTCAGCTTGATGGGGACCAAACTGCTAAAATGATCAGACTTACAGCATCCCAAACAAGGACATGAGGTCAAAACATAAACATCAAAGTTATTCTTTCATTTTTCCTTTTTATTTATGTTATTTATGTTTAGAGTCAAGGAAAGTGAAGATAAACAAAGGTTGTCACGATAGATTTGTAAATACTTGCATTGATATCTTTAACTTGAGAGAGCTGATATGAGAGAGTAAGGCACAATTAGTGTCCAGATATTCGCGTTTGGAACTTTGCACTCCTCCTTTGCACATGTCTGCTTTGGTTTGTGCGGCTGTTGAACTCACATGAGTCTATTTGATTGCTTAGCTGATCATGTGATCTCCTGCCTTATTGAAATAAAAACCTGCAGCCACACCTGCCCTTTGCAGATAAGATAAGATAAGATTGCTGCAGTTTGTCCTGTTACAGTTCCCCCCACAGTGGTGCTCATGCACTCTTTATGAGCACTTTATGTGGCCCCTGGTAAGTCCACATTAGATCACATTTTCGTGAAGGCTACTACCCATGATCCACTGTGATCCCCTGATGTTCGTTACCTAAACCAATTACCATACGGATTGAAAACTAGAGAAATTAAACTTTAAGAAAAGTGGAATCTTTTTCTATATTAAGACAACATGGTGTTAAATACTAAAGTTAAAGAAAAACCTTATTGTTTAACTAGCCATTAATATAAGTTAGTAGTATTATTAACATGTGTACTAAGAAAAGCTAAAAGGTTTGTAAAATAATGGCTGTTAATATCAATAACTATAAATCTGAAGGCTGAATGAAAGGAGCAACTTGATTTGTGTTATGTTGGCATGATAGGAACTGATAAGATCACAATTTCTATTAGTTTTATGCTATTTAAATGCAATCATCGTATACATATATCAGCCAGATATAACATATACTGAATAAAGGAACAGGACATCACTGCAGTTTTTACATTTTTTTTTATTTAATTATTATTTTTTATATATATAAATCACTATTTCTTAGTGATGTCCTTTTCCCGTCTGATTAGTAATCTGATTAATAAGTCACAGCCTTGTTTAATGTATATAACAACTTGCTATCTGGTATTTTGGCTTTTCACACAATCAAATGTGTGCACTGCATTTGCATCATTATAACAAAATATGAGGTGACTTTCAGTTTTGTGGACCATAGAGTAGAGAATATTGGCAGGTCAAAGGTCACAGAAATACCTCCACACAAGAAAATAAAGAAGTCCCCTCTGATTGTCATGAATAAATAATTAATTTATTGCAGAAAAACAATGTAGAATTAATGTAGAAATATGTTTACAAATGGAAGCCCTTAAAAGGCCGAACATAATTTTAATGAAAATAATGCCAGATTGAATTATTTAACCAGAACACACTGAGTGTTAAACTAGTGTGGGTGTATTGCAATCTAGCATTTCATGGTGTATTTAATATGACTGTAACATTTGTAAGGGATCCATAGGAGTGATCTACAATACTGGTGGTGTCAAAAATGTTAACAACTTCTTACGACTAAATAATGAAACAAGCTTTTTTATTGTTTCATGAAATGTGGTCTGGAAACCTTTTTGGGCTGCTAATACTTTTTTATGACCATGTTGAGTATAAAGCACCATGAAACCATGCCATTATTAAAATAAATACATACTATAAACATATAATAATACATGCACTATATTTACTTACACGTTTTGTCTCCTAGAAGGTGTTTATGGGGTCTTCCTTCAAACTCTTCCATATCAGTCACCTGGGTGTACCAGCGCCCTCCATTAGCAGCTACCAGTTTATCTATCTGCTCTAAGAGTGGCCCCACCTGATCTTTATTACCAGGATTTTCGTTGTTGAAGGCATGGTACCTGCTTCCACACGTCTGAACCAGCTGCTGAAGATCGTCTCCAGCTGACATTATAAACCTCTCAATGGAGGAGTTTTTCAACCTGTCTTTAAATGTGAAGAGGATGATGGAGAACTTGTACACCCTCTTCCCAAACACTGCCACCACCCTCTCCAAAGATTCTCTCTCCTCCCGGGTAAATTTACCCACGGGGACCACCAGGAGAAAAATGTGGGGCCCCGGGGCCGAGAGCTGGAGACAGTGGAGCAGATCCTCTCTAGTTGCACCTGTGACCATTGCTTCAGTCAGTCCTGGAGTGTCCACCACCTTGATTTGTCTTCCTCCTAGAGTCACAGTCTGAGTCACACAGTGCTTTGTGACCGGAATGGGGCTGATCCTAGAGGCAAAGCCTGTAGCACCCAGCAGGGTGTTTCCTGATGCGCTTTTTCCTGCACCAACATTCCCAAGGAGGACCACCCTGATCTTCCACAGATCTGAAGCATTGAAAAGACAGACAGAAGGGCTGAAGAAGCATTTCAAGTGCTTGTCAATTAATATATTAATTTAATATAAAACACCATCATGGCAAGATCACTGTTCAGTTAATTTTGAAGTTCAATGATAATTTAAGGCAACAAAGTAGAGTGCTTAAGCTTAATTCTTCATATTTCCATATGCATTTTGTTGTTTGTACTTGAATGTACTTGTATCTTTGGGGGGATCTGCTGGTGGAGGGTCTGATGAGACCTATCCTTTCCTATCCTATCCTATCCTATATATTCTTAATTGCACTTATTTACACCCAATATTAATGCCCACCAAAAACATGAAATAGAAAATGTCAGTTTTTACCATTTATTTGGTGTGGGATTGCAGTGCTGTGTGTAGGTAAAGGTTACCAGGATCAATAACTGATGATTAATTTAGACTGATATGATCAATATTTATTGAGCTACACATACAGAAGTCTGTCTCTCAGTATGGTGTTGGGTGGTCGTGTTTGCTAACCCAACATGGTAGACGTCTCGGTATGGAGCTGTAGAGGTTCCTAATGGTGTCCTGTGATAATCCATCCCATGCAGCTTGAACATCCTCACACAGTTCCTGCAGATGGTGCGGTACGGATGGAGGTGGAGTGACACCTGGCCTTCTGGACGTGTGACAACAAACTATTCTTGGTGACCACGGTGCCTCCACACACGGATTCGTTGGGCATCTCCACCAAGACTAAAGCCGGACTCGTCACTGAAGATGACCCGTTGCCATTCTGAGTCACTCCATGACAGTCTGGTACGACACCACTGCAGTCTTTGGTGACGGTGACGTGGTGTTAAGGACAGTTGTGTCTGTGTGCATGTAGTCCTGCATGGTGCAGCCATCTGCCAATGGGGCTGGCACTAACAGGATGAATCATGGAGGACACCACTGCTCACTGGATGTTCGGAATTGCGACTGTTGGATCAGTCAGTGCATGTCGGACAGTTTGTTATTTCTCTCTCTCTGTGGTTTGTGTAGGTCTCTTAGTTTCTTCAAGTCGCTGCTGTGTGCCTTCTTCAATCCACTTCTGCCAACTGTGTGCTATGGTAGTATCTGCATGACTCTCTCAAACTCCTCCAACTGCTTGAATTGCTTGAACTCTTCTCTGAGGTATACTTTCGCTTGCAAAGGATGCCATCAACACAACAGCACGAGTCAGAATGGGAAGAACATGCAACAGAACGACCTTATATAGTCATTCAGGAACAGCGATAAGGCCCATCCTTGATTGCGTCACATGCTCAGCTGAGCGTGAAACTTAAATCGTTTGCATGTCTCATGATATCAGCTTTACTCACCCAGATGTTCATTCCTTCAGGGTGCAACTTTTTTCCAAATGATAAGTGTATTTCAACATGTTCAATATATTTAAAAAAATTGTATTTGCAATAAATGTGACAAGGTGTTTTCATAGAGGACTTATTTTGAAATTTTATATGTCACAATATTTGACCTAGGGCGCTTAAACTTGTTAAAATGTCAAAATAATGGAGCAGTTCTCTATACTTTAGTTCTGTGTACAGTTCTGTTAAGGAATTCTGTAGCATTTTTGCATACAACTGTATGTTGATAAGCCACGTACATGTGTATGTTGGGCAGGCTGAAATACAGGGGTTGGACAATGAAACTGAAACACCTGTCATTTTAGTGTGGGAGGTCTCATGGCTAAATTGGACCAGCCTGGTGGCCAATCTTCATTAATTGCACATTGCACCAGTAAGAGCAGAGTGTGAAGATTCAGTTAGCAGGTAAGAGCACAGTTCTGCTCAAAATACTGCAATGCACACAGCATTATGGGTGACATACCAGAGTTCAAAAGAGGACAAACTGTTGGTGCACGTCTTGCTGGCGCATCTGTGACCAAGACAGCAAGCCACGGTATCCAGAGTAATGTCAGCATACCACCAAAAAGGACAAGCCTCCACCAGCATCACATAGTGACCTGGCCACTATCCTGCAAGAAGTATGGCTTAAAATCCCTCTGACCACTGTGCAGGACTTGTATATGTCACTCCTGTGTATCAGCATGCGCAATCTGAACTTTCTGTGTGTTTATATCACTGTGTAAAATATGCATAAGACTTGTTGAATGGACTGAAATTTGATCCAAACAAGTTTATAAGCTCATGCAGAGCACAGTAAATGTCTTAATTGATAATAATTTACTTATTTAATCAAAGTAGCAATAAAGTAAATTTAAGCACTGAGAAATACACGGTTAAAATGTATCCACACTGCAGTACAAGAACAGTGTTGCTCTTATTTTCATGTAATTCATGTGAGGTTGTAAGGAGTTTAGAGTCCTATTCCATATTTACTGTAATCAAGAGCATTCCTTTCTGTGAATGTGGGTGTGTAGAGAGTTTCGGTAAGGCTGAAGGTTACAGCAGTAAAAGAGGGTTATGTAAATTGTGACGCCATGTTCTGAGGGGACATCTACAAAGGACGGTATAGTGAGGGTGACTAGAAAAGACAGGCATAATATCAACCAACTCTGGACCTGGAAAAGTCCACTTCTCTTTTTTGGATTGTTCCTCTTGTTTTGGATCTTCCTCTCTATTTGTCCCATGATTTGCATATTAACAGTATAGGAAAGACATAAAATTGCCCCACATTAAAATTATTACATAGAAAAAGTATAGGTCACACTCAGCAGGAGCCCTAAGCAAGATCGTCTAACCCAGGGTTTTGTCAACCTGTGGGCTCTGGACCACCAATTGTCCATGAAATACCCTCTAGTCGTCATTGGGCCTGTACTCAGGTGGAGAGGGTAGTTTGTAGTGAGCCAGTAACATAATACGTAGCCATATTAGTGTTTGTACTCATATTAAGTGTATTAATAATACACGTATATTAATGTACACTTGTAGCAGGGTAATTCAACATCTTCAGATTAGGACAGCATAGCCACTGGCTAGTCACTAGTGAAGATGTTTCATGGTGTGATTTCACAGCTCCCTTGTTTGAATTTGGGCATATCATAATATTTCTTTAAATATCAATTATTATTATGAAGCCAACAGTTATTGTGATAATGATATGTGTTATCAAACAGTGCCTACATCTATTGTTCTTTCAAACTATGCAAAAATGAACAAACACGGCCAGAATGGAGATACAGCATTTTTGATAGTGGTGATATGTCCAAATGATAAGGTTAACTGCAGTTGTATTTTGTTTACACAGTTTAATGTGTGAACTACTGTATGTAGGCTTTAGCCCTCTAACACTGCAAACCAACCAATCCCACCACCACCACTTGTTATCAAACACTCATAATCTTGTTCTCCAAAAGAATAAGTTTTAGCTTCAGTGGTAATTGTTTCACAGTGTAAATCTATTCCAATATATTATAGTTAACCTTGAAATGAAAGTGAAATGAAGTCTGCAACACTAACTACTTCATGTCGGGTTCTAGGCCTGTACTGTCCACTCCAGTGTACGGATGTAGTCTAGTACTTACTGTCAGTGTCCTCCATCATTGTAGACTGAGAGGTTAATTCTGCATCTAGTGGATGTTCATCTCCTGGTGGAGAACCAGCGTTGCGTTAGCGTGATTTTGTTACACATGTATAAAACGTAACTGCCGTACAGCAGGGACACACCTTTCAGTAGCCTTGACACACGTTCCACATCTGAGGGGTGAGTTGGTGGAGGCTGGATCTCAAATCTCTCCCTGCTTCCTCTGTAGGGCACTGGGTGGGTGTGGCTTCTACACCTGAATAGCACAGTAAATCATTAGGCAGGGAACTGAGAAGCTTTGGCTCAATAGCAATAAGCTTTTATTATGATACATAGGGGGTGCAGATCCTTTTGAAATGCAGTTGCACATACAAAAACGAAAGTAAGACGCACAAAAGCTGTCTGGCGCCATTTCCATCCACCTCCTGTCCATAAGATGGCTGCGAGCAGTGAAGACCTAAATGAAAAGACTAGGTGCTTAACAAAAGAAAAGTGAGAAGAGTGAATTCTTTCTGAAATCAAGCCCATTTAGCTCTGACATTGCATGCCTAACTACCACTGTTTGGGTTTTGTAACATTGCATCTGTTGTACCTATGCGGTCCAGTGGGTTTCACACTGTAAAGACCATAGTGCACCAAAATACACATGTGGGTTTTTCTTTGATTGGTCAGAAACTTGACAGGGATACAAAAACCCTGTACTTTCACATTAGAACCAATATAATATCCATATTTAACCTTCACTAGACCAATTACTGTGTGAGGTGGCTGGTATAGTGTGTAACACCTCCACTTCTCATACTGCAGAGTTTTGATCCCCCACTTTGGCAAGCATCCTACACTATACCAATAAGGGTCTAGGAGAAAGACCCCTAACACCTACATTTATAAAAACTGGATGATGGTTCATGTGTTTAGTGCGTGTTCATTGGCTTCTCTCGGTGTCTCTTAGAACAAAGCGGTTCATAACGTTACTCAGTGTTGCACAAAATCTTAATATTTTAAGATGTTTTTAGTTGTAGATTACTTGTACACTTGTACAGAGCCCGCTTTCTCGCATTTTTTCTTTCTCAGCTCAGAACGCCTCCACAGCTCCAGTGGAACCATGGGATAGCACAGTGTATATACGTATATATACGTTTTGTGTGGGCTATGAAATAAGTTGCTAGGGTACTCTTGACTTAAAAATACATTCTCCAACACTCAAGGGTTTGAGGCCTTGTTGTTGTTGTTGTTGTTTTTTGTTGTTGTTGTTGTTGTTTCAAGCAATGCCACTTCCTTTTCTTAAATCATGTGACTTCTGAAGCCAGTTATAATTAACCAGACACAACAAGGAAGTACTTCTAAGCATCTCTCCACTCTTAGATAAGCAGGTTTTAAGTGTTCTATTTAAGTACACAGACTGCAGACTGGTGAAACAAGGAAGAACGTGATTTTGCTCTGCTGATGTTTAAAAGGCAGCTGATTGAATTTTATATTGAAGGTTACAGTGGCATTTGAAGAAATATTACAAAAATAAATCTCCTGTAAATTCAGCATTCCTTTAAAATAAACCCCTAGTTCTTATTCACATTTTGCTGAGCTGCTACAACAGAGATGTCCAAGCCTGTCCATAACGGACAGTAACTCCTCTGATTCGTAAATCAGTTGGTCTCAGGCTACTTTGTTGGAATGAAAATCTGCCACATGGACTCTTTATAGATAAGGCTGAACACCCCTGTGCTAGATGATAAGTCAGTACTCTACTTGGAGATATTTTGAAATATCCATCCATCTTGCATACACTGCTCTTTTGAGGTATATCCATGTCCAGATATTCAATGATGTTCACATCAGGAAATCGACCCAGACAGTCATTTGTTATTCAGGCCATGTAAATTATTTCAGATAGTATTGATGTGAATTTGACCTGCCTTTTTGTATATTGGGCTGTGGTTCATTAATTTATGTGGATCAGAACTAAAGAAGTTGGCCTGACAAAAATGGGGGAGTGACATACTGAGGAAGTAACTAAGGAAGGCAGGATCATCATATAACAACATGGATGTTCATTATAACTGTGATTCAGAACTGAATATACTGTGTATATATATATATATATATATATATATATATATATATATATATATATATATATATATATATATATATATATATATACATATATATATATATATATATATATATATATATTTATGTGTGTGTGTTTAGAAAGACATCTGTCATATCAACGTCAAGGCATTGCGTCCTCCTGTAAAGGTCCATTTTGGAGGTGTTTAAGGTGGACGGTATAATTCCGTGAACGTTATTTTACAGTTTGATGTCTTCACTTTTTACTCTGAAGGAAAGCATTAACATAAACATAAGGAGAACCTGCTAGGAGTAGCTGTATCAGAACTTCTGACTGGTAGTATTAATAACTACGTTTTAATTGTCAGATCTACACATTTTAAATGTCACACACAGCATTCAAACAGCGCAGTTTCTGCTCCGTTCTGCCAACCTCCACCACTTCTGTACAGGACTGATATACAGAATCTCTCAAAAGTGAGTACACCCCTCACACTTTTGTAAATATTTTATTATATCTTTTCATGGGACCACACTGAAGATATGACACTGTGATACTATGTAAAGTGGTCAGTGTACAGTGTATTACCCTGTAAATTTGCTGTGCCCTCATAATAACTCACCCCACAGCCATAAATGTCTAAACCGCTGGCAACGAATGTGAGTACACCCCTAAGTGAAAATGGCCAGCCTGTGCCCAATTAGCCATTTTCCCTCCCCAAAGTCATGTGACTCAATAGTGTCACAAGGTCTCAGGTGTGAAAGGGGAGTAGGTGTGTTAAATTTGGTGTTAAATGAGGTTCAATATGGCACCTCATGGTAAAGAACTCACTGTAAAAAAGAAGTGCTGCTCTACATAAAGATGGCCTTGGCTATAAGAAGAACCCACACCCTGAAACTGATCTACAGCATGGTGGCCAAGACCACACAGCGTTTTAACAGGACAGGTTCCAAACAAAACAGGCCTCGCCATGATCCACCGGAGTGCACATGCTCAGCGTCATATCCAGAGGTTGTCTTTTGAAAGTAGATGTAGGAGTGCTGCCAGCATTGCTGCAGAGATTAAAGGGGTGGGATCAGTCTGTCAGTGCTCAGACCATACATTATGTAACATACAATGTTCTATATATTTAACATGTAATTGTCAGATCTACACATTTCAAAATGTATACACAGCATTCTTACAGTGAAGTTTCTGCTGCACTCTGGCATCCTCCACCACTCCCTCCAATCTGTACACGACTGATATACATGACTAAAGAGCAGATTTACTTGAATCTGCAGGTGTATGGAAGTGTACAGTCATATGGGTCTACCAGCAGTAGATAAAATCCCAGTCTACAGGGAATTCTCCTCGGAATTGTGCCAGGAAAGGCATCCACCAAATCTGGCCCAACTGACTAATTCTTTGATTAAGAGTGTCTGAACACTGATGTGGCCTACATCCAGAAACTCATCCAGTACATGCCCGATCTAGTCACAGCTGTTATCGGTCCTGGTGGAGGTGTTACACGTTATTAAGTATGTTTCATTCCCAGGAGACTATTTTTTTTGGGTGAGCTTATACAGTAAATAGCTTTTTTCAGCTCCTCCGCTACAATTAAGTACAAGAAAACAGTAAAAGATGGAAATTCTGACAACACTGAAATTCAGACATAGTTCAGATTTTGCACAGGTAAAATCATCAAACTGACTGATATTTTTTGTAGGTTTGTTTGTCTGTAAAGCTCTCAAGTTCCAAACCACTAAACTATTACTTTGTTTTCTTGCCACAGTACATAAAACTGACACCGGATCAGAGGAGGCAAGTAGCATGGATGAAGTTCCTACAAGTAAGTTACCTGAAGGCCATATTAAACATTATTGCTGCACTTAGGCTTTTAGTAAGTGGTCCAGTTTTGTAATTTCTTTCATATTTAGTATATAAATGTAATAAATATAATATTAAAATTAAATAAAATATTACTGGGATGAACTAAACTAAGAGGCAGCACACTAATTTGAAGTTACAGCTAAATCCTGTCTGAAGCAAAATAACTGTAACATCCTGGCTACAAATAAAAAAAGGAAAAACAGTAAAAGAACGGTTGAAGTAATTTTAAAAATTAACAGAAAGGCATATAACAAGAGGCAGAGAACGAGCTAAGGAAAGCGATGGTGATGGTGTCCATTTAATAATGAGAACATGGCAGACCGGACTCAGGTCGCCGGACTGATGGATAAGATCTTTAAGATGGTGTCGGCCAATGACGGAAGCTTCTACACCACTGAGATGTATAAAAGTGTAGATCAGCGATTCAGGAGAGAGGTTAGGAGAAGTGGTTAAGGTTAAAGATGATCAAATAGATCAACTGCACTGTGAGCATAAAAAGGAGAGGGATTGAACTGAGGCTGAAGCTTAGAGAAAGAGCAGAGAGAGACATAAAAAGAGGACATTTCTACAGTTCTGAAAAGTTTGCATGCAGTGTAAACAACAGTGATTGCGTACTTTGGCTCATTACTATATCAGACACAGATCCAGTTCCACTTTTCTCATGTTCAAGACTGTGAAGGACATTTGAAACTGAGCTAAACTAAGCTGTCTGCCTCTGATGATGTAAGACACTGCTGGCTTGTTATCTACCTCAACCTGTAGAACTCTCCTGGATTAGGAAGACTAAAGTTTTAGCCTAGTTTGTTAGTGATAGCTAGTCAATGCTAGTTTAGAAGATCCAGCAGAAAAATTTAATTTCTTAAAGCTAAAGAAGAAAAACTTCTAGCAGAGTAACCAGCAGAGTGCTCGATAGTGCTCATGGTGGCGGAGGTGCTGATCAAAGTTAAAATGTTGAGCTATAGTGCCATTGTGTGGCCAAACAGGGACACAGCTGTTTGTGGGATTCTTGAACTTTGATTTTAAGAACATATATAACAAAAATAGACAAGGACTGCTGAGGTCTGCAGCCCAAGTAGCCTGTTCACAGAAATTCACAGAAAGTCCTAATGATCCCCCTTATGGCCACATTAACCCCATTATGGCCTAGATGAATGACAGAACTACAGCAGTACACCCCTGGGTGCTTTCTGTGTAGCACGCAGGTCCAGAGAAGACCAGAACTTTAGACTGAGCATGGAAGTCTGTTTGATCCCCCTTGCAGACAGAATGAAAGGCAGAATCTGAGTTTGGCTAACTGATTGTAAAAGCTGTACTTGTAGTGCACTATGCAGAGTGTAGAAAGCAATTTGAGATTCAGCCTTGATGCCGCTGCACACTGGATCTGCCGTGCTGCAGTCAAGTACTAGATTAGTACAACAGTGTGTCAGCAGGGAAAGCCATTAAAAGCTAAATGTTTAAGTTAATCTTTACACTCTACTCAAAAACCTGAACCAAATAAAGCGTTTAGCATCACTTCTCACGCTTGGTATCACAGACCGGCTGTTTACCTGCTACCCGCCTCTAACCAGTTGCCTACCCACCCACCCAACCAGACACTGATGGAAGATTGAACACATTTTCCTGCTAATGTTTCCACTATTGCTCCCTGCATTGGACTATTATTCCACAATTATAGAGAGGCAGCACCTCCTGTAAGGCAGCGTGGTTACAACCCCACCCACAGACTCCATAACCATCCACCACCAAGCTGATCGATTCTACACAACACAACATTCCAACCATTTAGAAGTGGAAATATCTGTGAGCAGAGATTTTAAGTTCTTTCCTCCAACCTGCAGACGGTAACCATCGCAGATACCGGCAGTGTCAAATATTTAAGTAAAAATAGTCTTTTTATGCGCCCAATATAGTATATAGATCACATCTTTAACAATGTATATGCTCCATGAGCTGTATGCTGCACCAGCATTTTATACATCAGTTAAAGTAGCTTACTAACTAGCTGAACTAGCCAGCTAGACTGTGTTAAACAATGCTTATCTCTTTTCCTTTAATATAAAACTAAAAAACTAACAACAATTAATTTCATCAAGTCTCAAGTGTGATGAAAAATGAGCCAATAAAGTCCAATAATTAGAGGCTAGCTAATCACCACTAGTTAACAGTTCTATAAAGCTTTGAGGCTGGCAGCACACAGTAGCTATCTATAAATCTCTCATAGTACTGAATACTGAAAGATAATAGGTAAGGCAGTATACACTCCTATATATTTATGAAGCATTTAATATTTAATGGCTTTCCAGAATGCATAAAAGCAATGCTGAATGCTGACACATGTTGTTTACTATAGCCATTGTGTAGATACAGATATTTACTATATTACATTTATTATACACTTCAGAGGCTGATAACTAGTTTTAGATGCCTGTGAGACAGATAAGCAGTGAATTCTGTCATTAAAGAAGATAAATAATTGTTCTATGCTTCAGAGGTGGTTAACTGCTTTTAGTGAAAGAAAATTCAAAGGCTGGTCAATAATAATAATTTCAAATATTATAATATTATATAATATTATTATTATTATATTATAATAATATTATAATAATATTATAATTTCTGTCATCATCAAAGAAAATGACCATTTGAGTTAGAGCTGTTAATAATTTAACCTAACACTTTTCTTGATAAAGATACCGAGTTTCAGTTATAGAGGTGAGACGAAGAGTTGGGCCACCAGAGAACACTTTTTTGAACTCAGCGGTGTCCTATTTACAGGTGGACAAAAACAAAAAGATGCGCCTTAAAGAGGAGCTCACACGCTTTGGAGTTCCATCAGAGCCAACAACATCAGCGACATCAACGTACAGTTAACTGTCTGAGTGCACTGTATACATGAACATAGAACAGGAAGCCCAAGTTCCTCTGCTCGGTTCCTAGAAGCCTAGCGTCCAGCACAGTTTGTTGATTTCCTTGTCCAACACATCTGATTCCGCTCGCCTGATAACTGGGAGGTTTAGTGGGTGTGCTTGAGCAGGGAAATCATCAAACTACACACAGCGTCCATGAACAGAATTGGATTACCCTGCTGTAGGCAGACACTTTAGACACATACTTACTTTATAGAAAGTATTAACACAAAATATGACTAGGTGGTCTTTATCTTTGCTGTCAGTTGTGGCCCTGTAACAATGTCCTTTTGCTTTGTTGAAGGCGAGGGGGGAGACGTTACCCAAAGTGGCTGACTTGCAGTAAACAACATTAGAAACAGAGAAACAGTCTGCACTCTCACGCCAGTTGTTTAAGATCTTACATCATCTGTTCAACAGTTTTGTAGTGGTTGCTGAAAATGGACGGATTTTCCTTCTGCATGCTGCTGTCGGTTTGTGGTTCAGTAAATCCAAACAGAATCTCTGAGAGCCTCGAACCTATTCATATTTCTCCAAGGCTGTTTGCTAAACAAGTGCACGGTTTAGAACAATCTCAAAGCCTCCTGAACTGTTAACTGTTGTGCCGGTAATGAACCTGCTTCCTCTTTCCTAATGTCATTAATATCATTGATGTATCTGAACGCTTCTACATTGCATGCAGTGAGTGTTTAGGTTCGGGGGGCCCTGTGGCTGGAGCCGGGGAGACCCAGAGGAGTAACTCTTACTAAAGTATGTGATTCTAAACCCCCTCCCCAACTCTAGAGGTGAAATCCAGATGTTTTCTACATGTTGAAATAGCCCTATACAAGACGAAGGACTGGGCTGTAACCGGAGGATAGCCAGAACTGGACGAGGCGTCCCCCAAGCAACTCGAGTGCAAATATTATCATATTTGACCAAGACAGTATTTGACGGAGTCTTCTCTTCAACACCTACACACCATCGCATCTCTTTAAGTTTGCACATCATCCAAACAGATGCAATAGGTTTGCTCAAATTTCCTCCTTCAGACACTGCGCACTGACACGGCATTCTAATAAGATTAACATCATAACTTTTAGTTTCATCAGCTTCTTACGGCACTGACCCCCTATCAGGTGACAGAAGCACAGCTTTGCTGCACAGGCAGTTCTTGATCATCCTGTCTGCTGCCTCCTCCGCTGATGCTGAAAGAATTCTCTGTCTGGAATCTGTTCTGCACACTGGAGTTCCTCTAGATGTCTGTTATAAATACAGCAGAAAAGTCTATCACCTTCACACCTCACTGTATTTACATGCAGTAATAATCTATTCTGAGTAAATTATACAAAATATACATTCCATAAATTACTGGTAGATACAAACCTGTAATCCTCAACAACCATCTCATGAAAAAGTAGTAGAAGTTCATCCACACGCTTGTTTGGAATACCCTCGTAGAAACTGATACATCATGCTGTCAAAACATCTTCCCATTTTAATCTGTAGGATTTACTGCCACATTCTACATAAAAAGTCATGCAGCTAATGTTTCAAAATAATGACCAATAAATAAACAAACACATAAATAAATGAATAAACATTAATTTATTTACTGATTTAATGTTTAAAACAAAGTTGAGGGTCAACTCTAATACCTAAACACCATAGCACTAATCAGGGATTACCTGTCACAGCTGCTGGACTGGTAAACCGCAGCCCAGTATTACACCTTGGAGAAGAAAACCAAAGGCTGAAACAGAGAAAAGAAAAGAGCTGAGCACAAAAAGAGAACTAAGATTTAAAAGAAAAGACAGTATTAAAGGTTGAGAACCATACGTTGAACTGAATGCTGTTTAGCTCATGGTTTTTATGTAGTAACAGACACACATAAGCACTTCTTCTTTTCCTCGTCCTCGTTAGGAGCGTCTCCCGCAGGTGAGGGGGCAGTTTTGTTTAGTTTTTGCTTTCTAAACAAGCTCCCTCTGTTTAAGCATGTCATGCCTGCTGGTTCTCCTCTCACCGCCGATCTCCTGAACTCTATATCCCATAGCCCACCACCCGATGACGCCACATGGTCACAATCCTCCAATCCTGTTCAGCTTTTCAGATCCTCGTCCCGGAGTACTAATCACACACCTGTATAACCACTCCTCTCTCACTCTGACCCCTTTGTGAAGTATGCGTACTGAGCATGTCTCCCTGTTCTTCTTCTTGTTAGCTTCTCTGGTTTGACTTTCTTGTTGACTCTTTGATCTCTCCCCTTTTAATACTGTTGCTGGTCTGGTTGTTTGCCTGGTTTTGACCTCTGCCTGTTTTCTTACTCTGATTCTGTCTTTGCCTCTTGGTTATATCAGCTTTGATCTCGTTGCTGCTGTTTTACTACCAGTCTGTTTAATAAACATGGCTTTGCTTTTAGATCGGCGCACATCACAGTCTGTCTGTCCATCAACACAGAGCATCCCGTTCATCACCCTCTCCTTTGTGTGCATTTCCCATCATTTTCTCACCTTCGCTCCATCGTCCACCATGCGGCTGGTTCAAATCCAGCTCTGATCTATGCATTACATACTCACCAGCACTCTTATTTGTATTTTGACGTCTTGTACCTCAACATTTTTTAAATTCTCTTTAATATATAATTTTTGTATCATTTATAGCTCTGCACTTGGGTCCACCATGGATGCAGTTCCTTCAGATAACCCGTCTGCATTAAGCGCTTGCTTTATATATGTTTTCCCAGTAGGCTTTAGGGGGCCTCTATGCCGTGAAAGTACCCACAGTAGTCACAGGTTCACTCCACCCCTCATCCTGCATCCTACTGAGCTCACAGTCAGTAAGATTCCAATTGGTACTTCACTGATTGAAAACTACCTAATTGAAAAGCTACATTAAATAAGTAATTAATTAAATAAACAATATCAGTTTATTAGTCTCAACAATAAGCACTCATACTCTAGTAAGATGTGGTGTCCCTCAAGGGTCAGTGCTCGGGCCACTTCTTTTTTCCCTTTACATGCAGCCTCTTGGTAACATAATCCGTAGTTTCGACGTCCGCTTTCACTGTTACGCTGACGACACACAATTATATATATCGGCCAAACCAAACGAGGCTCTAAACCTAAATACACTTGAAGATTGCGTTACTAATATTAGAAACTGGATGGCTAAGAATTTCCTTCAGCTTAATCCTAGCAAGACTGAGGTCCTGCTACTCGGCCCTATTGCAGAGAGAACCAAACTCTCCCAATTTGTCTTGAATATAGATGGCCACACTATTACTCCTAGCTCAACTCTGAGAAATCTAGGCGTTATCTTCGATACCAGCTTGTCTTTTGATGCACATATCAGTAACATAGTTAGGACGGCATTCTTCCATCTACGGAATATCGCTAAATTACGCAATATACTATCCTTAAAAGACGCGGAAAAGCTGGTCCATGCCTTCATAACTTCTAGGCTGGATTATTGCAACACCCTTTTAGCCGGATGCACAAATAAGGCTCTACATAAGCTCCAGCTCGTTCAGAACGCAGCTGCTAGAACCTTACTAGAACTAAGAATACAATCACATTTCCCCCAATACTGTCCAGCATTTAGCTGATAACATCTGTTTACCGCTTTAATTTACATTTCCCCATAAATGGACCAATACCCAAACTTCTCCCTCTTATCTGCCTCCTCTATGAGCGGATCATTCCTGACGGATCACACCGAGGGGCTACCAGCGCAGAGGAATCCTCTACAGGACTCTCAGGACTACACACACTCAATTCAACAAGTTACAGTATCTACCTCTTAATCCTTCATCCTCCTAATCAGTGTCTGTCTCCATCTCTTTCTCTCTTACTGTCTCTATCTCTATCCTTTCTCTCTTTCTTCTTCTGTGTTAAGCACTGGATTGACATGATCACATCAGAACCCCCAGAGTGGCTAGAGGCACCTGAGCATCAGCACCACTGTGTGTCTCCTGTCCTGTTTCATCACCCGGCATGACCACAACCTTACACTGACCAGCGTCTGGCCATGCTTATTATGGTCGACTCCAACTCACAGTTACTACCTCCTGGACTAATCAGACTGGATCTAATCAGACTGGATCTAATCAGACTGGATCTAATCAGACTGGATCTAATCAGACTGGATCTAATCAGACTGGATCTATTAGATGTTCCTCTATGTTAATTCTATCTGTCTCTCTCATCTCATCCGGGTTGGGTTGATTTTTTGTGAAGCTGCTTTGAGACAACGTTGGTTGTAAAAAGCGCTATATAAATAAAGATTGATTGATTGATTGATTGATTGATTGATTGATTGATTGACTGACTGCCTGACAGCTCTTCATTTTCTTTATGATTTGGAATGCAATAAACTAAAATAAGTAAAATGTTCTCTTCACAGAATTTTGTGGAAAAGATCATTAAGATGAGATGAATTTACTCCTGTCCTCCACCTTTTTATTCAGATTTCTGTTCTGAATATTCTGAGAATTCAAACAATTAATTATTTTTTTCTGACTGCAGTAATGCTTTTGTTCTCACTATAATCTGTAGATTTTGAGTGGACTGATTGGATTAATCTCTGCTGTCGGGTCAGAGTCCATTCCAGAAAACTTGTGTTGTGCAAATTGCGTAGGTCTGCATATATAATATTACATAAATCAAGAAGGACATCAATAAACACAAAACACTGTCGTCAAATGGTCATTCAATCAAAAAAAACAAAAAACTACAACACCTATTGGAAAAAGTATGTGGCCACTAAACTTAGTGGCATCAACCACAACCCAAAGCTTCCCGTTACTGGATATCAGTCTTTCACATCACAACAGAGGGGTTATGACGTTACCGTAGACTGCAGTGTTACCTTTACACCAGACATGATGGCACCCCAGTGTTCCTAGAAATTCTACTATTGGCTTACTTTTGGAATATTATTCCAGATTGGGCATCATCAATATGTTTTAGGGAACGTGAGGCAACCCTTAATGTTCTTCGCAGTTGGCAGTGGTTTTTGCCTTTTAAGTTTCTCATGAATTCCACTGACCCCAGTGTCTTTCTTATAGTGGACAGATGAACACTGACCTTGCAAATAATTCTTCTAATTTCTGTTAAATAACTACTTTTCTTCAATAAATAAAATACAAATTTAAAACAGTAGTTTGTGTTTAGCCAGGCTGCCTTTGTCTTAAATGAAATTTTGTTTAAAGATGTGAAACAATGAAAATATACAAAAAAAATATATATATTCTTCAGAATTTTTCTAGGTAGCATCCCACTCTCCTAAAAACAAACTCATTAATCATTAAAATGACATACTGCAATGAAAGATGATGAGTTTGCATTTGAATTTAATCCTGCACTGTATTTATAGTACTGTAATCTGATTGCTCTTTTATATTGTAATGGAAAACAGTTCTATGTTTGTTGTATCCTGATTATCTAATGCTAACACTTATATTCATGCATTCATGTAATACACTGTAATAAGGCTAGGTTAATATAAATAACTGGGTTTTGAAATGATAAATGAACAGCATGTTACCATGTAATGTCTGCCGACTTTTAATATTAAATGTAGAGAAACAATTTAAAAAAACAACACATAATAATTTAAAGTGATGACAAACAATACTTTACAAATTAGTACTTAACAAATCTATATACAGAATAACATAAGGAAGACCACAACCATGTATACTACTTCCCATACTCTTTACATTCTTAAACAGTTTCAATTTGTACATTTTGCACAATAAAAGCAACATGTGATGAAATTACATATAAAAACACAATAACTGTGTTACTGCTGACCTCCAGGATCTTGAAGGACACTCCCACTCTAATACCTACAGTGTTGATGCCTAGAGTAAGTTTATGAAAGTCTGTCAACATTTCCTCAGGTTTAAGAAGGCTGATGTCACCAGGAGGAGTCCAGGTGCTTTGGGAGAAGAAGCATCCTATGTCCTGCCAAACTATGTGGGGTTGTCATCAAATCTGAGGACTTTGATAAATGTTCATATGTGAGGTGCAGCCGTGGTATACATGGTAAAATGGAGTGGCCTTTAAGGGATGAAATTATGTCCTGCGTCTGTAAGACATCGACCTCTTCTTATAAGCCCTCAGAACTGATGTCTCAAAAAAGGTCAAAAGAGTTGATTTCTGATGCTGTAAGACATTAAATAAGACAGAATGTCAGACAAGAACACACACTTATCACAGTCACAGTCAGACTCGACATGCAAACTCTGTAAACACAACATACACACAAGACAGAACAAAGTGAGCTGCCTCATAAACTCATTAAAACCTCTCTCTCTCTCTGTCTTTCTCTCTCTCTCTCTCTCTCTCTCTCTCTCTCTCTCTCTCCCTCTCTCTAACTCTTTCTGTTTCATTCTGGTTAGGGATGAGACCGCAGAGCTAGTTCCACCTCAAGGGGGATCAAAACACCCACTTTACAACACACTTTACAAACACACAAAAAATTAATGTTTGTAATTAACTATAGTGCTGTGCCAAAGTCAGACTCTTTTATACTGAATAGATAAACCGGGGTTGTAACTACATGTAGGGACAAAAATATATATTTATAACGGAAAATGTATCTGTCCACAGTAGTATATACAGTAGTATAGTGCAAGTGTCAGCCACAATTAATCTATTTTTCAAAAGATATTTCTGAGATATTGTGTGCGTGTGTGTGTGTATGTGTGTGTTTGTGTGTGTGTGTGTGTATGTGTGTGTTTGTGTATGTGTGTGTATGTGTGTGTGTGTGTGTGTGTGTGTGTGTGTGTAAAGTGACAGCAGTCAGGACTTACTCTAGTTTCTCCAGTTTACAGTGTGGATCCTCTAGTAAAGCAGAAAGCATCTTCTTTGCTGTCTCTCCTGGTTTATTCCAATCCAGATCCAGCTCTCTCAAGTGTGAGGGGTTTGATTTCAGAGCGTTAACCAGGGCTATACAGCCTTTCTCTCCAATACTGCAGCCACATAATCTGTAGAGAGATGGAGAAAAATCCCCCCATTTACAGTTTAAAATATAACTACATATACAATCTACACCATCACCACTTATTCATACACACATGCAATCACAAGGAAAAAATACACAATTCTATAAATTCAATGTATAATTACACGTATACAGAAACATGAAATATATGTTTTTTAATAAAGAAGTTTTACATTTGTTTCAGGTATTCCTTGGGACAAAACACATAAATCTGCTATTTTGATTATTAAGCTCCACTTACTACTCATTTCTAATTTTTGCAATATGCAAAACCTACTTTTGCGAACTAGTCTTAGAGTTTACATACAAAAATTCCTGAATAATTATCAAAAACATGTCGACTTTTGTAAACAATATGGCTGCCATATGCAAATGAACCCTTCTGAAAAAATACAATTGCACATATATTCATTGAGACTCTGAGGAGGTGTGCAAATTTTTAGGTCCAGCTCGGGTTTAAGTTAAAACATAATCTACTTTTGTGCACTAGTCTGAGGGTTTACTCCCAAAAAATCCTCCACACCCAGACCCTCAATAATCATAGGAAACATGTAGAGTTTTGTAAACGACTCAAGAAGGCTCCATCCACAATATTTTAAACTTGAGTATTTGATTTAGGACTAGATTTTGCGGTAGCCTATCAAGTTTGTTGCGTCTTGCAGTTTTGAGACAGGCTATAAGTGAACACCATTAGCCAATCAGCTTTCAGTACGCATTTAAAAGGCTACATTAACCAATCAATTTGAAATTTGAAAGGTGTGTCTATACAGGTCATTTCTAACAACCAGTGAAGTTTCACAGGATCTGGACACTTGGGGGTGATATTCATGAAAAAGTGTTTATTATATATTACATACACATATTTTACTAATCTACAATACTAATTTCCCATCATGTAGTGCGGTGTGTTGTCATCTAAAGTGCATTAAAAAATGTACACTTTTTGTGCCATCTTTAACTGTTTGTGAACTGCACTTTACTCAGATCAACTCAATATTTTAGAGACATGTATAAGCTAAGATTCAGATGAGGTGTGCAAATATTGGTGCAGATTGACCTTTAGGGGGAGCATAGCATTTACAAATGCTTTAAATCATCCAAAAGCTTATTACTATGCTATTACACATTCAATAGATTAACTTCTTGTGTCATTTGATTCAGCTCTCTGTCCTGGAGAGATCACTCCTGATCTTTTGGTATTGTGTTCTATCTGTTTGAACACTAAAGGTTATAAAACCAAGTTTGAACGGTCAATCTTAATAGAACTAGGTAGATGTTTTTGTCTAAGGCCCCTGATCAATAATCTAAACACATTGATAATTTCTGACGTAATCTAAGACCATTAACTCTCTTTGTCACAATAGCATCTTCTGTGTGCATTGGACCTAACAATGGCATGCATATAAAAGGGCTATACTTCTAGAACCAAGCAACATTGCAAATATAGCTGTTTCAGAAATCGCACTGTTGTCATATCATGTATAAGTCTCAGCCTATAAAAGACTCAGCTAATGTTAAAAGACCATTTCTTGTTATATAGGGCTAATTGAGGACTTTTATAAACTCCCACTTCCTTTCCTTCAGTTTTTCATCTCTTTCTATAAATAAGTTCCTTAATAACTGCCTTAAGCTTTTAGGCCAGTCTGCCAGATTGTATAACAGGGTGTCTAAAGGTCTGGAGAAACCCTGTCCTGCATGTTTGTTATTACTTTTATACTTAACCTGTCCAGTTTCCCAAAAGCATCTTAAATTTAAAGATGATCTTAACTGGTAGAGAGAGTGTTTAGTGTAATACCTACCCTACCATTTAACAATCATCTGTGCTAAAACAGGTTAAGGTATCTTAAAGGCTGCGATCTGTGGACAGACTCCAGGGTGCTATTTTATTTGCCTTCAAGTTGCAGGTGTTAACACGCTGTTAACACAATGCATGACCTGAGCATTAAATTAGTATAATATTCCTTGTGACCCTTATTGTAAAGTTGCCTGCACATCTCTCATAAGAACTGCTTAAGTCCACAATGGTGTTTAATAAATATTACATACCTAAAATGTATTTTACATAGGAATTCATACCTAATATACCCTGTGCTCTTACACATTTATGAAGAGCTCTGTGAGTAAGATTTTAATTGAAATGAACATAGATCAATCAATTGTTCATTAGTTCTTACTGTCTTACTGGGTTTATGAAGATCTGAAAGTATCTGTTTGAGGTTATACTGTAGTTTATTGTGTTGTGCTCAATAAACAAATGAAAGATTATCTCTGTGTGTTAGCACTGTGGCCCTTCATCATCACCAACGCTGTGCTAAAACAGATTTGACCTCCTTTAATGATGTACAAACCGCTTTATATCTGATTCATAAACTTTTATGTGATGTTTAACATGATCATATACAAAACATGATGTTTGATGATTTACATGTCACATGCCCTAAGATGCTTTGGTTGAGGGCTAAAATGAATAATTCACAATTTATGATGTTTAAATGATGATAAATGGAAAAGATGGTAGTTATTGTTAGCCCACTGCAAATTCAAGTTGTTAAGTGGTCACTACAACTTGTATACAAGCATACAAGAGTTTGATCGTACAGATACGGTGCAGACAAATATTTTATGAGCAGGTTTGATCATTAGGGCCGGGACTGTAACGCGTTAATTTAGATTAATTAATTACAAAGATTTTAACGCGTTAAAACTTTTATCGGTATTAATCACATTTTTTGAAAGTTTGGCGCCGGAACCTTTGTATGCGCGTGTTCTAGCACGCCTGTAAATCTGATGCACAAACAACAACGATGGACGACGAAGCCACTTCTCTTGGTCCACTGAGGGACAACTTTAGCTTTAAAAAACAGGGGACCATTGGACTTCCGTCAGCTATTCTAACTACCTTGGCGTTACCGTGCACACAGTATGCGTTGTTAACAAAGTATGACAGTTAGCATCTCTCGTCCTCACTGTAGAAAAAGTCAACGACAGACATTATGCCGTAAACTGCGCAGACCATTTTTTTTCTGTTGCTGAGTCCTGGAAAATTGAGCAAAAGGTTACAACAATTGGCACCGATTGTGCCAGAAATATGATGGCAGCAGCAAGACAGCTCCCATTTCAGCACATGCCATGTGTTGCGCATATTTTGCAGAGATCCATCACTGTGTGCCTGGACAGTTGTGGATTTAATGATGTACTAGCAAAGTGCCGCAAGATTGTGGGTCATTTCAGACACAGTCCAGCCAACACAATGGAACTGTATAAAGAGCAAAGTGCACTTGACCAGGAAAATGAACCCCTAATCCAGGATGTTTCCACAAGATGGAACTCCACACTGTTTATGATCCGTCGTCTTCTCAAAAACAAAGAGGCAGTAAAGGCTACTCTGGACAAACAGAGGCACAAACTGGTCTTATTATCAGCAGCAGAGTGGACAAAACTAGAGAAGTTGGCAGCCATCCTTGAACCATGCAGGTAAATGGAACAATGTAAAATATTTTCTAAATAATTATTGCCTAAATTGATCATTGTAATTGATAAACTAATTTATTTTTATTTCTTTCTCACTGCAGACATGTGACTGATCTTCTTGGTGGAGAGACTTACGTCTCATGTTCTGCAGTCTTGCCTGTCCTACGATTCCTGGACCACACTATGAAGGGCTCTGATGAGGATTCTACCTACATTGTGAAATTCAAGACTGCCTTCATGAAGGACTTGTCAGAGCGGAAAGCTGCACTTAATTATGACTGGCTCAAAATGGCTACAGTGCTTGACCCTCGCTTAAAGGACTTAAAGTGTCTTCCAAGAGAAGAGCGAGAAGCTGTGTGGAAAGAGCTTGAAGAACTCCTTCAAGATGGATCTATAAAAGCTAGCTCTGAGCCCACAGATGAGCCACCAAAAAAGAAAGGCCTCTTGTGCTTTTCTTCTGACTCTGACTCTGACTCTGATTCTGATGATGTAGGGTCTAATGCCTTGAGCCTCTATAAAGCAGAACAGAAAATCAGTGAGACCTAGCAAGCCCTGCCACTTCTGTCCCATGTGAGAGGGTGTTCTCACTTGCTGGAAACATCATCCAAAAGAAAAGAGCAGCCTTAAGCTCTGAAAATGTGAACAGGCTCGTTTGTCTCAGTAACTGGCTCAAGGAGAAAAAGTAGCCTCAGTGTTATGTTTTGGTTGTACAAAAATATTGCAGGTTGAGTGTTAAATTCTATGCTCTTAAATGCAATATTTAGCTTTGTCATAATTCTGTTGTTACTTTAGAAATGGCACTTTAATTTTTGTTTACACCAGATGTTAAACTCTCACGAGTTGCAATATTGTATAGTTGTTTTATTTATTTTAAATTTTTACAGTTCTGTACAAGAAATGGTGCTATGATTATTGTCTAATGTGCTGTTTACATTTATTTATTTATTTTTCAAATAAGTTAAACAATCAGGTGTTCCTGAAATACTTGAAATCTGAATAACTATAATAGCACCAACACATCTGTTGGTTTAATAACAATAAAAAAAAAAAACATTTCAAAAAGCAATAAACACGTTTGTTGTTAAGAATATACGTGTATTCATTCAAAATTCTAGTAGCAAAATATTTTTTGTAATTAATTGCGATTAATTAATTACAGACCCTGTAATTAACTCGATTAAAATATTTAATCAAGTCCCATCACTATTGATCATATATAATTTATGAATAAGGGCCAATAAGAGCCTTCAAATAACTCATTAACAATATCAAAAGCAATAAGATTTTTAATAAACCAAAATGCAGCATGTTTAATTTTCATCTTTTTTCATTAAAAAAACCAAAAACTAATTTATATTAGTGTCGAGCAAAACTGGCCACTATACAGTTTCATCTTGTGAGGACTGTTGCTAACTAATTTTAAACCCGCTCCTCTAATTTACAGTGGTTTCTCTATAATTTGTACACGACTGGAAAAGTCAGTAGCAGCTACATCACAAATGACCAGAGCCGATCTCCATCTAATAAAATAAACACAACACTACACACTACACATGTCTTCACTAGAGAACTGTTTATTAGACCTGTCTTTTCAGATAATCTGTCTTTAATCTGTCTGTTCTGTCTAAACGCTGTGACAAGTTTACAAGTCATTCTATGAGTACAGTAACGGATGAGTCTGTTAAGTTTTGGTTGCTGTAAAGAACTGATGAATGATTCTCCTGGTCAGTCATCTGCACCAGCTATAACTGTTATAAATCATCAGGAGCTTATAACTTTTATAACAAACTCATTCTTCACCCTGCTTTTACAACACTTCTGTGGGACTGTCTCAGTGAGGGCTTTACTGTAAAGAGTAACAGACACATTTCTAAACTTACTATGAGGATGTTTTACAGAAGGTTTAAACAATTTATTTTGTTACTGACTTTATTGTATTTAATTTAATTAAGTATTTACATGTAGTTAATTAATTACTGTACTGAACACACAGTTTGAAAATCCAGTCAGGTTTTTAGTTTGACCAATACAGAGACAGTATTCAGTGCTGTTTTACAAATTCATTTTTTTTTTAATCTTGCTGGATCTCAGTGCACCTTTCAGAACAGCTGATAAGATTCTAAAAGTGCATTCATGTATTTGTCCCTCAAGTGAGTTTCACTTTTTCCTCCTGCATATTAATGTTAATGTCACAAGAGCACAGGGGATGAATTTTCATTGCTATGCTAAATGATGTTAGGGAACAAGGCCTGTGACTAGAAGGTCATTTGTTTAATGCCTGAGCAAGGCACCCCAATTGTTCCTCGGGTGCCATGGATAAGGCTGTCTACCACTTCGTACAAGTGTGCTCACTGCACCCTAGTGTGTGTGTGTGTGTTTCACTTCACAGATGGGTTACATGTGAAGTGTTTAAACACTATAAAATAATTTAACAATCCAGTGAATCCTCACAGAGCTGGTAGCAGTTAGAACTTACTCCACTCAAAGTCACCACATTACAAAACAATGTAGATCTGAGATCTCCTTTAAAAGAATAATCTTAAATCTCTTTTTCAGTGACCCTGAGTAAATACCTAGTAAAGTTTCTAGAGAATATAAGGTAAAAACATAAATCAGTAAACTCAGTGAATAAACAGGTGTAAAGTTAAACAAATAAAAATATAAAAACATAAAAACATAAAAATGATTTAAACTCTTGTCTGGAACAGTAAAAGAGGAGCTGATCAGGAAACTGCTGGAATGGGCTCTATATGGTGGAAACACAAGGTCAGATCTCTCCTCCTGTCTAAGATGGAGTTAGAGTGTTCCTGACGGGAGTTTAGAAACGAGGAGAAGGGTGGAGGTGCAGGAGGGGGAGAGGAGTGGAGGTGCATGAGGAGGAGAAGGGTGGAGGAAGAGGAGGAGGGTGGATGTGCAAGAAGGGGAGAAGGGTGGAGGTGCAGGAGGAGGAGATGGGTAGAGGTGCAGCAGGGGGAGAAGGGTGGAGGTGCAGGAGACATGCAGGTGTAGCCTCCAATGCCAGACAGTCCAAGGGCGTGTTTAAGGTGGTCCACCAGAACACGAGAGATCATACTCCATAACACTTATTGTCAGCAAATGCAGTGAAAAAGAAAAACACTATTAGATCATTTAGATCGAATGATAACAATGTGAGGAAGTGTGGAGTAGGAGGAGAAGGGTGGAGGAGCAGGGTGGAGGTGATGGAGAGGGGTGGAGGTGCAGGAGGAGAAGAAGGGCAGAGGTGCAGGAGAAGTGTGGAGGTGCAGGGGGGAGAAGGTACTGGAGAAGGGCAGAGGTGCAGGAGGGGAGAGAAGGGTGGAGGTGCAGGAGGAGGACAAGAGCGAAGGTGTAGGAGGGGGAGAAGGGCGGAGGGGTCCTGGTGAACCACCTTAAACATGCCCTGGATAATCTGCCGTTGGAGGCTACACCTGCATGCCCTAACAGTCAACATGAGGCTTGAGGCACAGATCTGATCTAATCATGGTTGAAGACGAATTCAGCTGTAGTGAATCTCTGAACACTAACTGAAGACTGAACACAGCGGTAATGTAGATCCCCCTGTTCATTTACTCCTTCATTTAGCTTGTGTGTGAATTAGTCTACTACTTCTGAGACTGTTCTGGTGGCATTAAGAGATTTAATCCAATAAATCAGAAAATGATTACCACACTGAGTTTGGGAAATATCTCAGCATGGTTCCCCTTTATAAGTGCTGCTTAGTGATGAATGGAGAGTTACTCTGATCTCAACAGCAGACAGATACTGCTTATTAATAATGAGAATAATAATTAATACACTCAACTTTCCCATCAATTCTGAAGTATTTGTTCAAGAAGCGCAGTGGTCGAGCAGTGAATTTAATGGGGATAGCTTCACCTCATAGCTCTGAACATTGACGAGGAACAGATACACTACAGCTGTAACGATGACAACACAGCTCTGATTGGTCAGCCAGCTCATTAAAGCCTTTACCAAACAAATTTAACTAGTGTTTATGCAGTCAGCCATCAGATAAACATCATATGAAAGCCAGTGTCAATCAGTACCTACATGTTTTTAAATCCTCGTGTTTGTTTCGTCTGTGAAAATCTGACTCTGCTCGGGACAGTTCCATTATCACTCCAGTAAACATTACTTGCTGGTAATTTTCCATATGAAACTTATGAAGATAGGAAGGATCTGGTTCTGCAAAGCTCCAGTGTGTCTTCAGACAACCCGAGAGGCAAAGCCGCTCACAAATACAGTACCTTGTGACCCATTAGGACCAAGCACTTGCAGTGTAAATGAATAATAAATAATATTTGAACAATATTCTGGTTCATTTCATATATAGACACCATGTGCATAATCTAATTCTGAATTTTAGGGCTACAAGATTGGGGTAGCAAGTGAAAAAGCTAAAAAAGTTTCATCAAGATGATTTCTCTACACCATGTAGAGAAAGTGTAAATGAAGGAGAAATCATTTGTAGCTACAGCATAATATACCAGAGCAGCTCTCTATCCAATGGAATAAACAAATCCAATCAGACCGAGTCATAAACAGGAAAGTGATAATGGTCTCATTTCTTCACTAAAGAGCTGTTTATTAGGCCTGTCTGTTCAGCTAATCTGCCTTCAATTAGTCTGTTCTGTCCTCTAAAAGCTGTGGCGAGTTACAACTCAGTACAGTAACTGATGAGTCTGTTAAGTTTTGGTTGCTCTATTGAACTGATGAATGATTCTCCTGGTCAGTCATCTGCACCAGCTATAACTGTTATAAATCATCAGGAGCTTACAACTGGTATAACAAACTCATTCTTCTACATGTGACCTTCACCCTGCTGCTACAACACTTCTGTGGGACTGTCTCAGGGAGGTCTTTACTGTAAAGAGTGACACAGACAAGGGTTAATGGAGTTTCACGTTTTCATCATGCATGTTACCGTTGATGTCATAAGACCACAGGAGATGAATTTTCATAGCTATGCTAAATGATGTACTGCAGAGACTACAATCTCCATTCCCTCTGGTAACAGGTTTAACATCTGTGTGTCGGATATTTCTCAATGAAGATCATCACCAATAACACACTGAAACGATCAAACGAGGCAGTAAAATTCAGATAAAGCTGCTTTATAAGAATCTAGTCCTCTTTACAAGCACAAACACAATCTGAAGAGTGAAACTCTACATCAGTCATCAGTTTCTGCGGAGATCCTCACAACGGCCTCGCCAGGAGACTGTGGAGAAGCCGGCGCAGGGGCAGACGAGCCGGCGCGTTTGTGCGTCTGAGGCGGCGCGGGGCTCGCACACCTCTACCGTCATTGTTCCTCTCCAACCTCCGATCTCTCAGCAACAAAACTGAGGAACTACTTCTGCTCAACCAAACCAACAAGGACTTCTCCGCTGCTTCTGCGCTCTGCTTCACGGAGACCTGGCTGTCCCAGCTGACCCCGGACAGCGCGCTGCACCTCCCGGGCTTCCAGCTGCACAGAGCGGACAGAGACGCGGAGCGCAGCGGCAAGAGCAGAGGAGGAGGAATCTGCTTCTACATCAACGAGCGCTGGTGTAGAGACACTACGGTACTGTTAAAGTCATGCTCCCCTCATCTGGAATCTCTGTTCATAACCTGTAGGCCGTTCTACTCTCCCAGAGAGTTCAGCTCATTCATTCTAGCCGGCACCTACATTGCGCCAAGCGCGTGCACGAGCGACGCGCTGAAACAGCTGGCGGAACAGATAACGAAAGTGGAGCGGGAGTTCCCGGACTCACTTCTCATCATTCTGGGGGATTTTAACAGCGCTAACCTCACGAAGCAGATTCCCAAATACAGACAACACATCGCGTGTCCAACACGAGAAGGCAACACACTGGACAAGACTGGAGACACTGGAGACATTGAGAAGCTGCAGGGCTGCCTCGAATCCACAAACTGGGCTGTGTTTGAGGAGGCGACAGACGGACTGGACGAATACACAGACACTGTGACGTCATACATCAGTTTCTGTGAAGACAGCTGTATCTCAACTAAATCACAGGTGAGATACAGTAACAACAAACCCTGGTTTACTGCAGAACTCAAACAGCTCCGGAGGGAAAAGGAGGAAGCGTTCAGGAGTGGAGATAGAACTGTGTTTAAGGAGGCCAAATACAGACTGGAGAAAGGGATTAGAGCTGCGAAGAGCGAGTACTCAGAGCAGCTGAACAGACACATCACTGCTAACCACCCATCTTCAGCCTGGAAAGGCCTTCAGCTTCTCACTGCTCACAAGGTGAGAAAGACCCCCCTCCTCCTGAACGACCGACACCTCACCAACGACCTGAATGAGTTCTCCCCCCCATCACCCCCCTCCACCTCCACCTCCACTGCTCATCTCTGCATCAACCGGCAGGATGTTCACAGGCTCTTCAGCAGACAGAAGGTGAGGAAAGCCCCCGGGCCCGACTCAGTCTCTCCATCTACCCTAAAACACTGCTGTGACCAACTGGCTCCAGTGTTTACAGACATTTCTAACAGATCACTGGAGCTCTGCTCTGTTCCAGCCTGCTTCAAAACCTCCACCATCATTCCAGTTCCCAAGAAATCCTCCATCACTGGACTGAACGACTACAGGCCTGTCGCCCTGACCTCTGTAGTCATGAAGGTCTTTGAACGCCTGATCCTAGCCCACCTGAAGTCCATCACAGACCCCCTGCTGGACCCCTTGCAGTTTGCGTACCGAGCAAACAGGTCTGTCGATGATGTGGTCAACCTGACCCTGCGCTTTATCCTGCAACATCTCGACAGCCATGGAAACTATGCTAGGGTTTTGTTTGTGGACTTTAGCTCGGCTTTTACAGGGCTCTAGACTAACTTTTTGAACTGGTTGCACTGGTGCGCCTAACGTTTTTTCTTGGGTGCACCAGCACTAAAGTTAGGTGCACCCAAATTTTGAACTGCATCACATTCAGAACAGCAGTTTTACATGTTCACTTTTTCTTTTCTTTTTTTAAATCGCTGTCCATATAGGCAATATTGACTTGTAAATGATTAACTAACAATGTGGTCAACATAAAGTTCTTTATTTGAAGCACAATTCTACAGTAAAGGTAACACTTGGGCAGTGCATTTGTCGGGCGTGTAATGTGTTTGATAGATGCGTTGTGCTTTTTCAGCGCTTCAATTCGAAATGTATTAGAACCAGTCACAAACGCACTACTGCCGGCCATGGTCTTCCCACACTCCTTACAGTCAGTGCAGGCTGTGACTCAGAGTCGATGGTATGTGGCTAGTTATCTGATGCCGGACCAGGGCTTGACATAACCAGCGGTCTGACACGGAGCCATCAGCCTCCCAGGTTAACAATTTTCGAACGGACCAGGCCTGAACTTAACATTCTTAACCAAAATGTTGTAAATCATTCTTTTCACCGTCTCTCGCCATCCGCAGCTACAGCCGCTCTGTTTACCTGACGGGCCTAGGCTACTCACCGCTCTGTCCGACTGCTAGTGTTGTGTCGTTCGTGAACGATTCGTTCGAATGAACGATTCATTCGAGTAACGTACTGAACCGAATTCAGCAGCGACCGTGCAGGCCGGCAAGGGAACTGCTGTGTGGTCTGTGAATCACTGAATCACCCGCGAATCTGGTGGCGGTGACTCTCATTGCGAGGGAACTGCTTGCTCAGTGATTCGTTCACTGAACTGAGGGCTCCCGTTCGTTCACTGAACGTACTGACACTGTGATTCACATTCGCCGGTCCCACCCTTCACTATCTTTGATTGGTTTAGACCACGAAATGGGCCTAATGTGTGTCTGTTTTTAACCACAGGGAGACTTTCAGAGTCGCGAAGACTTTTTCTTTTTTCCCCTATCGAACGGCTGGTCGCACTGTTGCGACCTCAGAATTTTTTTTGTCGCACAATTGAGAAATTAGGTCGCTCTAGAGCCCTGTTTTAACACTGTTGTGCCGCAGCTTCTTCAGGCCAAACTCTCCCAGCTGTCAGTGCCAGACTCCATGTGTCGGTGGATCGTGGATTTTCAGACAGACAGGAGACAGCAGGTGCGGCTGGGGAAGCACACTTCAGATCTCCGGACACTCAGGACTGGAGTCCCACAGGGTTGTGTTCTTTCACCCCTTCTCTTCAGCCTCTACACTAATGACTGTGTCTCCAAAGATCCAGCTGTAAAGATCCTGAAATTTGCAGATGACTCCACTCTGGTGGGCCTCATAGCCAACGGTGATGAGTCTGCTTACAGAAAGGGAATTGAGCAGCTGGTGTCCTGGTGCAGCAACAACCACCTGCTGCTAAACACAGAAAAGACTGTAGAGATGGAGGTGGACTTCCGACGCAATCCACCCTTCCCCCCCTCCACATCAACAACACTGCAGTATCCATGGTGGAGTCACTCAAGTTCCTGGGCACCACCTTCTCCAGAGACTTGAAATGGGAGAAAAACACCATCTCCATCATCAAGAAAGCTCAACAACGAATGTTCTTCTTGAGACAGCTCAAGAAATTCAACCTGCCACAGACCCTGATGATCCAGTTCTACACAGCGATCATGGAGTCCATTCTCACAGCCTCCATAACTATCTGGTTTGGTTCCTCCACCTCACAGGAAAGAACCAAACTCCAGCGCATCATCAGGACAGCAGAGAGGATCATTGGATGTAACCTGCCATCACTTCAGCAGATCTACACCAGCAGGGTGAGGAAGCGTGCTGGCAAAATTACATCTGACCCCTCACATCCTGGACACCTCCTCTTCCAGACACTCCCCTCTGGTAGAAGACTGCGGTCCATCAAAACCAGCACAACACGTCATGCTAACAGCTGTAGCGCTCCTCAACCACAGTGGACACCTCCCACTGTAAACCTCAAAACATACAACTGAACTGTACCAAACCGGACTGAACAGCTATCTGCACTCTGCCTATTTGCACTCTGCCTATTTGCACACCTGTACAGATGTTCTCTTTCTGTAAATATTCAGGTCATCTGTAACTTTCTATATATAATATTTTTCAGCTAAATCTGTTTCACATCTCTCAGCTTCTTCAGCTCTTTATTCCCTTTAGTACTTTTTACTTTTTTAATTTATCCCCGACCCTATTTATTGTTCAGTGTAATTTTCCTTTAGTTTAATACTGTAAATAATCTGTGTTCTGTGTTTTTGTTACTTGTCATACGTGTTGCTCTCACCAAGACAAATTCCTTGTATGTGTAACATACTTGGTGAAATAAAGAGATTCTGATTCTGATTCTGAAACAGGTGCGTCTATTTTATCCTTCATCTGAATGAAGTTCATCTCTGTTATCTTTCACAGGAAAAC
>JAMWET010005422.1:0-5000 GCA_024036415.1 Prochilodus magdalenae | reverse complement strand
GTGTCTCAGTCTCTCTCAGTGGACTATTAAAGGACCAGGATGCACTGTGTGACTGACAGTCTCTCTCAGTGGACTATTAAAGGACCAGGATGCACTGTGTGACTGACAGTCTCTCTCAGTGAGCTGTTAAAGGACCAGGATGCACTGTGTGACTGACAGTCTCTCTCAGTGAGCTGTTAAAGGACCAGGATGCACTGTGTGACTGACAGTCTCTCTCAGTGGACTATTAAAGGACCAGGATGCACTGTGTGACTGACAGTCTCTCTCAGTGAACTATTAAAGGACCAGGATGCACTGTGTGACTGACAGTCTCTCTCAGTGGACTATTAAAGGACCAGGATGCACTGTGTGACTGACAGTCTCTCTCAGTGGACTATTAAAGGACCAGGATGCACTGTGTGACTGACAGTCTCTCTCAGTGAGCTGTTAAAGGACCAGGACGCTCCAGGTGTCTGTGTGTGAGCTATGCCTATATGTGTGTGTAGCCTCTACAATATAAACATAAATAAAATAAAACAATAATAACAAAAACACTACAACATACAAGCACCTTAATACAGCTATCTGATTTACTGTCCTGCTGCTCCATCACACACACAAGCACAGGATGAAGTTGGGGTGGTTCAGCACTGCTGACCCTCAGAGTGGCTTGTCTTGACTGACTGGTCATTTAAAATCAGGACTGAGAAAAGCTGCAGGTGATTAGAGGTGCAGGAGGTGGAGAGGGGTGGAGGTGTAGGAGGGGGAGGTCACACTGGGGGGCAGCACATCAGATCGTGTATGCTAAGTTGTCACTGTAAGATCATTTGAGAGTGAGTAGCTATCATCCTGAAAGGCTGGATATTCTCTTCTTCTGATATCACAGCCCATCACACTGTTATCATTTGATTGTGGAAAATATGATCTAAAAATCAGGGATGCAGGAGATATCAGCGGCCCATATATTATTTACTCATATATGGATTTCTCCAGTTATCGGTCCGATAATAGAATTTTAGCTGATATTACAACCGATAACTTTCCACCTTTTTCATTACTAATGTTATTAATATTTTTCACTGACGCGTGTAAACTCCGCCCCCGCGCTGCGGAGAGAGCATATCTGCTGTAAGTAGTTCACAGTGTAAACAGAGAACACCAGAACCACAGCTAGCATTAGCACAAAGACGGGAGCAGCAGCAACAGTGATCGGAAAGTGGCAGGAGATTTGAGAAGGGTCCGACTGCAGACCCCCAGTCAGTCCAGCAGGAGGACCCTGTGGCGACATCCAGTATGGGGTTGGTGTAGCTCAGCGGATAACACCACTACCTTCCAGGGAACCACCACCACATGTGGGAGACTAGGGTTCGATGCCCGGTCTAGGTGACTATGCCGAGCTACATCAATAAGAGTCCTTGGGCAAGACTCCTAACACCACATTGACCTACCTGTAATATGGTTACCCTTGTAAGTCGCTCTGGATAAGAGCGTCAGCTAAATGCCGTAAATGTATGGAACGCCAAACGGTCCGAAATTATGCCTAGCAACGACGCGTCTTGTTTTAAAAGCGCCGTAAAATACGCCGCTCTAGTGGCTTTTTACGCCGTAAAATACGCCGCATTTTTCGGCGTTCGACGCGTATCCTCGAAATGGCGAAAAAAACGGCCGCTCTTCTGCAGCTAGGACGCCGTAAAACGTGGCGTTTTAAAATATGGTAATGAGCTCCTCCGCCCGTCGGCTTACAGAGCCAATAGATTAATCTCCTTCCATCCAATCGCTGGCTGAGAGAGTCAGACCGGACTAGCTCAGCACAGATCAGACCTGTCTGTAGTCCTGCAGCTCTCTGGCTGGTTCATTACTCCAGACTTACACTTCTACACCTTTATACACTCCGAGAGCTCTGCTCGGGCCTCCCGTGTATCTAACCTCCGTGTTGTATTAGATGAAACACCTCCTTTTCTGTGGTGCGGTGTGTTACTGTACTCCATAAAACTACACCGGATTATTCAGACCAGTTCACAGCAGGAGCGGGAAACCGCAGCATGACGAGACTTCAGTACAGGTAGAGAAAAAGCTCAAACCCTGTTCAGACTCAGCTACTCTGCAGATCAGCGCAGCGGAGACCGGCTACTATGACCCGGATCCGCATTTCCTCCGGGAGATCACCCCAGCCTAACGGACTTACTCCAGCTCCAATACTGATCCGGTTCGCTAATTTTAAGTTCATTTTTTAGTTACTGTTAGCAAACCTACCCAAGCACTGGGAGTAGGGAAGGTTAGCTAGCCAGCTAAGGCTAATAACCGAACTGTGTTTAAGTTGTTGACTAGCTGCTGTTACAGAGTGTTAACTAGAAACACTAATACTGGTTCGGTAACTGACCAACTTAACGCAGCTGCTGCTAACTCACTTTGCCAAAGAAAAATGAACTAGTTTGCCCACCGTTTCCTCAGCTAATATGGCTAACTTGCGTAGCCGCCCCCAATTGTATCTGCGCTAAAGCTAAGTTATATTCTATTAGCTGTATGATTTCGACAGGTTGTAAAACCAATCAGTGTCATTAATTCAAGGCCCTAAATAAGGTGTTAAGAGGGTGGTGGATCATTATCTGCAGTAACACTGACGTGGTGCTGGTGTGAGTGGGTCAGACACAGCAGTGCTGCTGGAGTGTTTAGACACTGTGTCCACTCACTGTCCACTCTATTAGACACTCCTACCTTGCAGCTCCACCTTGTAGATGGTGCACCTATATGGTCAGTGGAGCTGATAACATGGATAAGGAGTGAAGATGCTTTGGGGTGGTTTTAATATTATGGCTGATTGGTGTATTATGAACTAGAGACTCTTGAGGCATCAAACGTAACATATACAGTTCTAACAGAGCATGAGGTCCAGGTGGTTAAGAACTCCACATGTACGACCGCATACCGAACTTATTCTTCTGCCCTTGTGTAACACTAAAACAATATTTGTGTAAAGCTTATAATATTTGTTGAAAAAAATTACTATTATATGTAGGAAGGAACTGATGCAGAACTAGATGATGATTAGTTTAATTAATAACAGCTTACTAAGGAATAGTGATACATGTACACTCGTACACTAACCATAAACACACAGTGGCCCAGTTACTGATTGTTAAAGTACTTACAGTGCTTAATCCTATAGCAAAATAATTATCCCAAATTGACTACCATCCCAACAAAGAGTTTTTTGAAACTGAAAAGTGAAATTCCTGACTGACCAAGCCATTTATACATTTATATTTAAATACATTTCCCCATTGAAAGTCTGAGAACATGGTATTTCACTATATGTGAATTAGGTACACAAATTAAATCAGTGAAATCCAAATACAAAATCATTTTTAGTGTAAATATGCATCCAATCAAATATACGTCTATAAAACTTCTAAACAGTCTTACTAATGTACTGTCTTGCCGCATTCCTGGACATACTGGCCTCTGCCTTTTCCTGGATGTGTCCTTAATATCCAAGCATGATTTACATGAGCTGTTTCAAGATGGTCTTGGACATTGCATAATGTCCTACGTCTTAAATAGTAACTGTTTTGAAACATGATGCTTCATTAGTTTCAGAATGAGTGTAAATTTACAAACATTGACAACATTAAATATGAAAAAAGAAATCCACAATCACAAGCATGAACGACTACCGTCCCATCGCTCTCACACCCATAGTGATGAAGTGCTTCGAGAGACTAATTCTGTCTCATATAAAGAGGAGCCTTCCCAGCACCCTGGACCCACATCAGTTTGCCTACCGAGCCAACAGATCTACTGATGATGCGGTCTCCCTGGCAATCCACACCGCACTCAACCACCTGGACAGCACCAACTCATATGTGAGGATGCTGTTTATCGACTTCAGCTCCGCCTTCAACACGATCATCCCTTCCAGACTCATCCACAAGCTCAGCACACTGGGAATAAGCAGCACATTGTGCAGCTGGATCATGGACTTCCTCAGCTGCAGACCACAGTGTGTTAGGATGGGTGAACACACCTCACCCTCCCTCACACTCAGCACAGGATGTCCCCAAGGCATTGTTCTCTCCCCTTTGTTGTACACTCTGTACACCCACGACTGCACTACAACCTACAGTTCCAACACCATCATCAAGTTTGCCAATGACACAACAATAATCGGCAACATCACCAATGATGATGAGGGCCCATACAGAGAGGAGGTCAAGCTCCTCACAGAGTGGTGTGCCGCCAACAACCTCTCCCTCAATGTCAGCAAAACCAAAGAGCTGATCATTGACTTCAGGAAGGGGGGAAGAATGCACACACCACTGAACATTGGAGGCACGTTGGTGGAAAGAGTGAGCAGCTTTAAGTTCCTCTGTGTCCACTTAGCCGAGGATCTTACTTGGACAACCAACACTTCACACCTTGTCAGAAAGGCCCAACAACGCCTCCACTTTCTACGAAGGCTGAGGAGAGTCAACCTGCCACAGCAGCTCCTCTGCAACTTCTACAGATCCACCGTGGAGAGCATCCTGACAAGCTGCATCACTGTGTGGTATGGTAGTGCCACCTCTGCTGAGCGCAAGGCCCTGCAGAGGGTGGTAAAGACTGCACAGCACATCACCGCATCTACCCTCCCACCCATACAGGACATCTACGACAAGAGATGTCTGAGGAAAGCAGCCCACATATCCTCAGACCCCACACACCCCAGCCATCCCCTCTTCCAACCTCTGCCCTCCGGAAAGAGGTACCGGAACATCCGAGCCAGAACCACCAGGTTCAGGAACAGTTTCTACCCTAGAGCTGTCAAACTGGTCACACCAGCAGCGCCTAACAGAACATGACCACACCACTAAGACTGCTACTGATTTGTAGTTCCTCTACCTCACAGGACTGTTCGCACCGCACTTTAACTTACCTGTATACTTGAACATCCAGTTTTGTTTTATTTTGTTCTTATTTATCCATATTTATTATCTATACTGAACATCTGTACAAGCATTTGGCTGTTACTACATTAAGCTGCT
>JAMWET010005421.1:270000-275342 GCA_024036415.1 Prochilodus magdalenae | reverse complement strand
CCAGTACTGATTCTAGCATTCCAGTACTGATTCTAGCACTCCAGTCAGATTCTAACATCCAGTACTGATTCTAGCATTCCAGTCAGATTCTAACATCCAGTACTGATTCTAGCATTCCAGTACTGATTCTAGCATTCCAGTACTGATTCTAGCATTCCAGTACTGATTCTAGCACTCCAGTCAGATTCTAACATCCAGTACTGATTCTAGCATTCCAGTCAGATTCTAACATCCAGTACTGATTCTAACATTCCAGACCTGATTCTAACATTCCAGACCTGATTCTAACATTCCAGACCTGATTCTAGCATTCCAGTACTGATTCTAGCATTCCAGTACTGATTCTAGCATTCCAGACCTGATTCTAACATTCCAGTACTGATTCTAGCATTCCAGTACTGATTCTAGCATTCCAGTCAGATTCTAACATCCAGTACTGATTCTAGCATTCCAGTCAGATTCTAACATCCAGTACTGATTCTAGCATTCCAGTACTGATTCTAGCATTCCAGTCAGATTCTAACATCCAGTACTGATTCTAGCATTCCAGTCGGATTCTAACATTCCAGACCTGATTCTAACATTCCAGTACTGATTCTAGCATTCCAGTCAGATTCTAACATCCAGTACTGATTCTAGCATTCCAGTACTGATTCTAGCATTCCAGTCAGATTCTAACATCCAGTACTGATTCTAGCATTCCAGTCGGATTCTAACATTCCAGTACTGATTCTAGCATTCCAGTCGAATTCTAATATTCCAGACCTGATTCTAACATTACTGTACTGATTCTAGCATTCCAGTCGGATTCTAATATTCCAGACCTGATTCTAACATTACTGTACTGATTCTAGCATTCCAGTCGGATTCTAATATTCCAGACCTGATTCTAACATTCCAGTACTGTTTCTAGCATTCCAGTCAGATTCTAGCATTCCAGACCTGATTCTAGCATTCCAGTCCTGCTTTAACATTCCAGTACTGATTCTAACATTCCAGATCTGATTTTAACATGCCAGTCCAATACTGATTCTAACCTTCCAGACCTTCTCCATAAAGACGGAGAAAGCTATGCAATACTGAGAATAAAGTCATAACAAAACATAGCATTCAGAATATTCAGTAGTTACATCATGAATCAGACGACCTGTCAGGATACTGTGTAGCACTTCACACACTACTGTTCCCAAATAATTTAATTAAGCATCTCAAAATACCAATAAAAATAATAAATAATTATTAAAATTCATTTTAAAAAATCTGAAATGGTTTCGGGCTTATATGTTTCCATTTCAGACGCCTGAGCGACAGACAGACCGCGTCTCCGCCTGACCGCAGAAGGCAGCGTGTCTCTGATTTGAGCACAGCCCCCCGGAGACGGCACGCTCAATCACGCTGATTTATTTGTCGTAAGTGCGTAAGGATTCCTCGAAGAGAGCTGCATGAGGAGCCAAGAAAAAAAAAGAAAAACAAAAAAAGAAAGAGAGAAAATAAAAAAAACTCCCACCAGTGTCACATAATCAAGCCAATCAAGTCGTTCAATCAAGTGGAGATTTGCGCAGAGGCCCGTTCAGGCGCGGTGATTAGGAGCGCCGTGTGTCACGACTCCCCGCTTTATTTACACCCAAACTCACAAATTCGGCTGTTACCAGCGGGCCTGAGCTGACACGCGGCATTACAGCCTCTACCAGGCACCTCAGCTACGTCAGCAGCCCAGCACCACTGCCCTAGCTAAACCTACAGGCTGAGGAATGCCCGCTAGAAACCAGTCCTCGTAGCAAAAGGCTAGTGGACAGCAAACCTGGTGGTCCACTGATGTTTTGATGACCCAAGGGTTGTCCAGTCAGTGAGGGACCAAGCTTATCAAGCCAGCCAGCCGATATATGCTCACCGTCTGGGTCGTAGTTTGCTGAACCAGTAGCCTTTGTTTACCCGCTAACCTCGCTAACACTATGCTAATTCATGCTAGCCTGCAAATGTGGGTAATGTAAAGGGATGCCAGGCTAATGCCATTACCAGGTACATCAGTCGTTTAGCAGGCCAGACGTGCATCCTATAGGGTTCATCAATTCAAGAGCCGCATACTTTGACCAGAAGGGCCCTACAGGCTGAGGAATGACCGCTAATGCTGGTGACCACTGCTCTCATTGGCTGTCTGGTCCGCACGGTCCGATACAGGGAATCATGAGCATGTGCCAGCCCGGCTTGTCTTTACACAGCAGTGGCTAATGCAGAAACCAGTTCTCTTAGCAAAAGGCTAGTGGACAGCAAACCTGGTGGTCCACTGATGTTTTGATGACCCAAGGGTTGTCCAGTCAGTGAGGGACCAAGCTTATCAAGCCAGCCAGCCGATATATGCTCACCATCTGGGTCGTAGTTTGCTGAACCAGTAGCCTTTGTTTACCCGCTAACCTCGCTAACGCTATGCTAATTCATGCTAGCCTGCAAATGTGGGTAATGTAAAGGGATGCCAGGCTAATGCCATTACCGGGTACATCAGTCGTTAAGCAGGCCAGACGTGCATCCTATAGGGTTCATCAATTCAAGAGCCGCATACTTTGACCAGAAGGGCCCTACAGGCTGAGGTATGACCGCTAATGCTGGTGACCACTGCTCTCATTGGCTGTCTGGTCCGCACGGGCCAATACAGGGAATCATGAGCATGTGCCAGCCCGGCTTGTCTTTACACAGCAGTGGCTAATGCAGAAACCAGTCCTCGTAGCAAAAGGCTAGTGGACAGCAAATCTGGTGGTCCACTGATGTTTTGATGACCCAAGGGTTGTCCAGTCAGTGAGGGACCAAGCTTATCAAGCCAGCCAGCCGATATATGCTCACCATCTGGGTCGTAGTTTGCTGAACCAGTAGCCTTTGTTTACCCGCTAACCTCGCTAACGCTATGCTAATTCATGCTAGCCTGCAAATGTGGGTAATGTAAAGGGATGCCAGGCTAATGCCATTACCGGGTACATCAGTCGTTAAGCAGGCCAGACGTGCATCCTATAGGGTTCATCAATTCAAGAGCCGCATACTTTGACCAGAAGGGCCCTACAGGCTGAGGTATGACCGCTAATGCTGGTGACCACTGCTCTCATTGGCTGTCTGGTCCGCACGGGCCAATACAGGGAATCATGAGCATGTGCCAGCCCGGCTTGTCTTTACACAGCAGTGGCTAATGCAGAAACCAGTCCTCGTAGCAAAAGGCTAGTGGACAGCAAATCTGGTGGTCCACTGATGTTTTGATGACCCAAGGGTTGTCCAGTCAGTGAGGGACCAAGCTTATCAAGCCAGCCAGCTGATATATGCTCACCGTCTGGGTCGTAGTTTGCTGAGGCCAGTAGCCTTTGTTTACCCGCTAACCTCACTAACGCTATGCTAATTCATGCTAGCCTGCAAATGTGGGTAATGTAAAGGGATGGTACCACCCAACTTCACATTACACTGACAAAGACAATATGACAACAGTATAAGTCCACCCACATCCTCAGAAGACACAGAGTTTTGACTGAGTTCTCTTTGAATACTCTTTCAAATCCACGCCTTCATGGCGAACTGTGCTTCGGTTCTTTAACCTCTGCACGTCAGTGAAGAAACAGAAGGGATACTGAATGACTCGCCAACGAAGGAACGAAGGAAGCTTCAGCACGCCCCTCAGCAGGAGGTGCCGAAAACAAAACCACATCAACACACTACACAATCCGCTTCCAGGCATTTCCAGGAGCGGCATTCAGCCACGCATCAACAGAGCAGCGCACAGCCGCCCCGTCCCAATCCCCTCCCCTCTCGCGTCTCCACACTCTAACACATCTGCAATTTGGTCTTGACTCAGCAGCGTGGAGCTGCGAACGCGAGCGTGTTCCTGGAGATCTGAAGCTGTTCCTGTCGTTCTGCGCCCCCGGCTGCGTCTCGTCAGCGGGACAGGATTCGGGGAGGGGCGGTACCCGAGGTGGCAGCAGAGAAAAGCAAAGCGGCTTACCTTTCCGAACTGCTCGAAATACTGCTTCACGTCCTCCACCACCGTGTTCGCCGATAGCCCGCCCACGAAAATCTTCTTTGTTCTCGTGACCATCTGCAGAGACGAGAGAGACGAGAGACATCAGTACACAAACATGCCAGGCTAATGCCATTACCAGGTACATCAGTCGTTTAGCAGGCCAGACGTGCATCCTACAGGGTTCATCAATTCAAGAGCCGCATGCTTTGACCAGAAGGGCCCTCTTCACCGAGATGCACAACATCCGGTCGCATTTCAGGGCTGCTTGATTGGGCTGCTGTAATTGTGTTGCTACATATTGCATTGGGACTCCCTGGCGGGTAGTGGCGTTATCTGCTGAGCTACACCAACCATTCATGCATCCATCCATCCAACCATCCATCCAACCATCCATCTAACCATCCACCCACCCATCCATCCATCCATCCATTCATCCATCCATCCATCCATCCATCCATCCATTCCATCCATGTGTTGCTACATATTGCATTGTGACTCCCTGGCGGGTAGTGGTGTTATCTGCTGAGCTACACCAACCATTCATGCATCCATCCATCCAACCATCCATCCATCCATCCCATCCATCCATCCCATCCACCCACCCACCCACCCACTCACCCATCCATCCACCCATCCATCCATCCATCCATTGCTACATTGTGACTCCATCCATGGTGGGTATCCACCATCCCATCCATCCACCCAGCTACACCAACCATTCATGCATATGTCCATCCAACCATCCATCTAACCATCCATCCCATCCATCCATCCATCCATCCATCCATCCCATACACCCACCCACCCATCCATCCATCCACCCATCCATCCATCCATTGCTACATTGTGACTCCCTGGTGGGTAGTGGTGTTATCTGCTGAGCTACACCAACCATTCATGCATCCATCCATCCAACCATCCATCTAACCATCCATCCATCCATCCCATCCATCCATCCATCCATCCATCCATCCATCCATCCATCCCATCCACCCACCCATCCAACCATCCAACCATCCAACCATCCATTCCATCCATGTGTTGCTACATATTGCATTGTGGATATCATATTGCATTGTGGGTATCGTATTGCATATTGCATTGTGGGTATCCATCCATCCATCCATCCATTCATCCATCCATTCATTCAAGTACTGATCTTCTAAACTGTTCATACTCCTGAGTCATAGGGGTGCTGTTTATCCCAGTGCTCATAGGGTGGAAAGCAGGAAACACCCTGGAGGCATCACCAGTCCATAACAGGACAGACACACACTCACACCTAGGGCCCAATTAAGCATCTCCTGTTCCTCGACTACAACGGCATGTCTGTGGACGTAAAGGAAACATC
>JAMWET010005421.1:250000-265000 GCA_024036415.1 Prochilodus magdalenae | reverse complement strand
GTGCGAATGGGTGGTAAACATTACAGACGTCCTGTGGTGAACTGGCATTACCCCGCCTCCCCATGGAAAACCAATCCCGTCTGGATAAACAGTGCTTTACATGCTTCAGGAGGTCTGCATTCACACCACAGCTGCTATACCTGCTACCGACAACCCTGTATGGAAACGTGAACCTACAGTCACATGGGAAGGCAGAGAGGACTGCTACTGTAATGGATCAACAAAGACTGCCTTAAAGGAACTGCAGGAGTGGAGATGAGCCCTGGGAGGAAAATCAGCAGGGAGACTCAAGGGTCTGCATATACCCATCGTCAACAAACAGCTGCACCCAGAAGGAATCGACCCACAGGACTGAAACGTGGTGGGTGGGTTTGGCATTGTGAGACATGCTACTGATTCAAGTTCCACGCTCGGCTGTGCATGTGATGTAAACAAGGACGGGCCTTATCTCTGGACCTGACTGACCCAACAGCCATGATTGTGGACATTCGGTGAGCAGTGATGTCCTCCATGAGTCCACCATTGGCAGACGGCTGCACCACCCAGGCCTACATGCATCCAGACCGTGACAGCGACTGTCCTTAACACCACGTCAGCGGTGCTAACGAATGGTGCCGTGCCAGACCGTCATGGAGTGACTCACAACGCCAGTGGGTCTTCTTCAGTATGAGTCCCCCTTTCCGTGTCCGTGTGGAGTCACCGTGGTCAGCACCGAGACGGATGGTGTGGTGGCTGTCCATGTGCGGTGCCTTTAAAAACTGGCATATGTAACGCATGGCTCTGACTGGCTGCCCCGCCGCCTCCTACAGCTGTTTACTCTTGTTCGGTGGGATGGGTACAGCGGGACGCCTCTTGGAGGGGCTCTTTTAGCGCTTTGTTGGGCGGACGCTTGAGTTTTTAACTCGGCCTTTATGCGTTGTGACAGGACCGCCCCGGACGGCTGATGGGATTTCTGCAGGCCCTGAAACAACACAATTACACTCGCTCCCTCTCTCTTTCTCTCCCCATCTCTCCCTCTCTGTGCATCTCTGGAGACAACAGAACACACTGAGCACCCTCCAGACCTCCCAAAGCCAGAGAAAGAGAGACAGGGACAGACGGAGAGAGGGAGAGAGTGATAAGGAGAGATGTACAGAATAGTGATGCTGATAAATGTATTATTACTGTAGCTGTGTTGGGTTGCCAACTGTGTTTGGAAATGAAGAGTTACACCACTATTTTGGTTCCTGCAGTGTCGTAATGCAGAAGATCCGGTGCAGTCTGCCAATCCCACAATGCACCACAACGAGTCATGCACACCAGATGCACCCTAGTAGGTCGGGGAGACCACCCATAATGCACTGCGTTGTATCTTTCTCCAGATCTGTTACAGATGTGACACCACAGGACTGGCGGCATGACATCCGCTGTTTATATGTGGCATACTATACGCTTCCATACACCTGCAGATTCAGCTACTTCCTTAACACTATGGTCTTTGGCCACGCCCACATGCCTAGTCCCTCCTTTTAGCCAATCATTAACATCTGCTCTGGAGCGTTTTCCACACATGGAGCGAGACATTCCCTGCACTGTAGCACCTCTTCCCAATCTATGGATCCCGCCACTCACACCCCGCAGGTATTCCTAGTGCAGCGCCATCTGCAGGAACCTGAGGCTTACTACCAGTACTGTTCTGTATAGGGATCCAGACCTTTAAATGTAGGGTGTAGGGATTAGGGGGGAGGATTTTGGACGTAGCACCTGACGTTTTCATGTTCTAAGCTGTGGTAACATCATGTCTAAAACAGCGCTGCTGCAGAAATCCTGAGACTGATTGACTGTAGACGTCCTGTTCCAGTCTGCCTCTCTGCTGTGATCTCAACCAGGAGCCAAAGGAATATTCAAACCAGGGAGCCCAACATGCTAATCAGCCGGAGCAACAACGCCCGCAATCACGTTCAGGAACAAAGCACAGAGAGCGAGATTCTCCACCTCCATCTGCACAGGCTTAATCTCAGTCTGCCTCAGTCTACACCCTGGCTTTATCTCCCTCACCCTGCACACTGTCTCAGTCTGCCTCAGTCTACACCCTGGCTTTATCTCCCTCACCCTGCACACTGTCTCAGTCTGCCTCAGTCTACACCCGGGCTTTATCTCCCTCGACCTGCACACTGTCTCAGTCTGCCTCAGTTTACACCCTGGCTTTATCTCCCTCACCCTGCACACTGTCTCAGTCTGCCTCAGTCTACACCCGGGCTTTATCTCCCTCAACCTGCACACTGTCTCACTCTGCCTCAGTCTACACCCTGGCTTTATCTCCCTCAACCTGCACACTGTCTCACTCTGCCTCAGTCTACACCCTGGATTTATCTCCCTCGCCCTGCACACTGTCAATATACGCCCTGACTTGATTGCCCTCAGCCCACAACCTGTCTTAATCTGCCTTAATCTTCACCCTGCCTTCATCTCCCTCGAATGCACACTGTCTTAATCTGCCTCAATCTACACCCTGCCTTTATCTCTCTTGAATGCACACGGTCTCAGTCTGCCTCAATCTACACCCTGCCTTTATCTCTCTCAGCCTGCACACTGTCTCAGTCTGCTTCAATCTACACCCTGCCTTTATCTCCCTCAACCTGCACACTGTCTCAGTCTGCCTCAGTCTACACCCTGGCTTTATCTCCCTCACCCTGCACACTGTCTCAGTCTGCCTCAGTCTACACCCTGGCTTTATCTCCCTCACCCTGCACACTGTCTCAGTCTGCCTCAGTCTACACCCTGCCTTGATCTCCCTCAACTTGCACACTGTCTGAGTCTGCCTCAGTCTACACCCTGCCTTGATCTCCCTCAACCTGCACACTGTCTGAGTCTGCCTCAGTCTACACCCTGTCTTTATCTTCCTGGAATGCACACTGTCTCAATCTGCCTCAATATACTCCCTGACTTGATTGCCCTCAGCCCACACACTGTCTTAATCTGCCTCAATCTACACCCTGCCTTTATCTCCCTCAACCTGCACACTGTCTCAGTCTGCCTCAGTCTACACCCTGCCTTTATCTCCCTCAACCTACACATTATGCATGCTGCCATAATCTGCCTCAGTCGGCACGGTGCCTTAATCTGCCTCAATTTGCATAGTGCCTTAATCTGCCTCGGTCTGTACGCTGCCTTAATCTGCACCCTGCCTCAATCTTTTTCTCAGCATCGCCCAGTCGGCAGTCACATGCACACGCATAATGGACGATATCAGTGACCGCCATAATGCCAAACAAACCGGTCTGAGGGAAAAGCCGTGCTATCTAGCCTTCACACTGGGAGTTGTCAACACAAACCCTGCAGCACAGAGACCGCCGATTCATTACGTGTGCAAATGTGAGCGTGCAAGAGAGTGAGAGAGAGAGGAAGAGGTAAAGTGATAGAGAGACACTGAGATAGAGGTACCACGGGGAGAGAGAAGGCAGGGAGAGAGCGATAGAGAGGCCGAGAGAGATAAAGAGACAGAGAGAAAGAGACAGGGATGATTGTAATGAGATATGGGTATTATGAAGCTGTAAAAGCAGGAGACGCCAGGCAAAACCAATTAAAGCCACCGAACGCGCAGAAGGAGCGGGCATGATGCCCCAGAAAGCGACAAAAAAGCGCAAAAAAAGGAAGAAAGTAATAAAACGTTCCAAACTCAGAACCACACACGGAGTAGAGTCTTTCCGGGACTCACACGGCTTTCTGCTGTCACCGAGACGTCAGGCCCGGGACAAGCTGCGAGCGAAACGACTGCAAAGGCGCGATAAATCGGAAAGCAGGAAGTCACAGCTGGACAACGAATGACCTCTCTCACTCACTTTTCCCCAAGGACGCAAGTCTTCTCCCTCTTTCACTCATTCTTTTTTCTTCTGGAGAAGATTCCTGACCCAGTTTAAGGATGAGAGACCCTCTGAGGTAACTCAGTGTGCATGTTAGGGTATGTGGGCGACATGTGGGCTATATGTCCCGGTTATCCCGATAAACACTTTCATGGTGTACCGTGGCTGTGGTCAGTACGTCTGGATCACTCTGCCTGGACCTCTAGTACCTCTAGAACAACTGCCTGGACCATCAAGGAACACAGATAAGTAGTAGTACGGTCAGGAATGAAATTTGGTGGACAAGTTTGACACTGTGGGACATGCCAATCACTCAAGTTTCACACTCGTCTGCACATGTGACATAAGCTAGAATGAGCCTTATCTATAGCTGCACCTGACTGACCCCACAGCTACAATAGCGGACATTCAGGGAGAGTCTATGGGTCATCCAGCCAGCACCATTGGTAGACGCAGCCACACCACACAGGACTACATGCACGTAGACTGTTGCCACGACTGTCCTTAATACTACATCAGCGTCACCAAAGACTGCAGTGGTGTCGTGCCAGATTGTCATGGAGGGACTCAGAATGGCAGCGGGTCATCTTCAGTGACAAGTCCCGCTTCGGTCTTGGTGGAGGCACTGAGGATGAACAGTGTCACACGTCCAGAAGGCCTGGTGTCACTCCACCTCCACCCCTACTGCACCATCTGCATGGACTGTGTGAGATTATTGAAGCTGCATGGGATGGATTATCACAGGACACCATTAGGAACTTCTACAACTGCATGCCGAGACATCTACCATATAAATACACAGCTACAGGGGTTGGACAATGAAACTGAAACACCTGGTTTTAGACCACAATCATTTATTAGTATGGTGTAGGGCCTCCTTTTGCGGCCAATACAGCGTCAGTTGGTCTTGGGAATGACATATACTGCGTCCTGCACAGTGGTCAGAGGGAGTTTAAGCCATTCCTCTTGCAGGATAGTGGCCAGGTCACTATGTGATGCTGGTGGAGGTTCGTCCTTCTTGGTGGTGTGCTGACATTACCCTGGATACCGTGGCTCTTGATACATCACAAAGACTTGCTGTCTTGGTCACAGATGTGCCAGCAGGACGTGCACCAACACTCTGTCCTCTTTTGAACTCTGGTATGTCTCCCATAATGCTGTGTGCATTGCAGTATTTTGAGCAGAACTGTGCTCTTACCTGCTAACTGAACCTTCACACTCTGCTCTTACTGGTGCAATGTGCAGTTAATGAAGATTGGCCACCAGGCTGGTCCAATTTAGCCATGAGACCTCCCACACTAAAATGACAGGTGTTTCAGTTTCATTGTCCAACCCCTGTATATATATATCATATGCAGATTCCTCTGAGAACCTGAAAGCATGTCTCCTGAAAAGAATGGACGCTGTAATAAAGGTAATGTTATAACAGGACATGGTTACGAATACGCTGATCGATGCATGAGGCATCACTGGCGCGGCAGAGTTTTATCTCCAGGGCAGCAGAGGAGCTCCACAGAGTCGTTCGATGATGAACGGAGCCGGGCTGAAAGCTGACAGCAGAGCAGAGTAAGAGTGGGTGAGCTTAAGAGGCTCTCTCCAAATGCATCCTCTCCATCAGACACTCCGGCACACACGCACACACACACACACACACACTCCACTCGATTCCTCTATCGGCCCTGATTAAGTGAATGGTAGTATTTGTGGCCAGCTGATTACAGCTGTCTGACTTTGCCACAAGTGCCCTTGTTTTAGACAAAAAGCCAAAGGGAGTCATTTAGACTCGAGGTAACCCCTCCCCACACCCCCCCCCCGCTACCAACCCAGCTCCCTGCAATCAGAGCTCTCTGGGACGGCCCTGTTGATTTCCAGAGCAGGGTGATTGCGAGGTGACGGCGGCCCATCACAGGGGCCAGCGGAGAGGGGGGAATTTGGGAGAATTATCACATCTCCAGCTCGGAGAAACCATCCAGCACGGCCAGGAATCATCACAGCTGAAAGACGCCAGCAGCATCAACACAGGCCAAGAGAGAAAAAGAGCTCATAGCATTCAGGGATAATTCCTCCGATTTGTCACAATTTCTGCATAACTCTATAGTAAACGCAGGCTTAGTGTTTACTCTGCCGTGAAGCGGGGTTGTTTACGGTGCCGCGGAAGGGATATTCGTCAAAATCTAGATATTTATAAAATCTGTGTATTATATAGGGTTCCAGCAGCAGCAACATACTGTACATAGACAGACAGATAGACGGTAGCTATAGAGTGTATAGGTAAAGATGGATGGAGCAGCAGTCATATTGGGACTTTAGATATCAGTCCATGACCTTCAGAAAGGTTTTCCCCTCTCCTGTAAGGTCACTGTTTTTAAATGTATGCATAGGTAGCGCATTTCTGAGTGTATGGTGACTGGGGTCAGTACTTCTATAACACTAGAACACTGCTCTGGGTCATAAAGGAGGATAAGTAGCTAGTAAGGCAATAAGTAGACTATATATATATATATATATATATATAATCAAAAGAGTAGCTGCACAAATAGCTGCACCTAGCAGGAATCTACTGAAACTTGGTGGGGAGATCTGACTGTGAGACATGTCAATGATTTAAGTTTCACACTGTGCCGGACATCAGCAGCCAATTGTGGACAGTCAGCTGGGCATATAGGTAGGTAAGTAGGTAGGTAGGTGGATAGAGGAAAAGCCGGTGGGAAGGGCCAGAGACGGAGAGAGAGATACAGAGAAAGAAAGAGGGAGGGAGAGAGAAAGGGAGGGAGAGAGGGAGGAAGGGACGGAGCTAGGGAGGGAGGGAGGGAATACTCAGATAGATAGATAAATAGATCGATAGATAGATAGACAGACAGACAGACAGACAGAGTGAGAGTGAGAGAGGGAGGGAGGGAGAGAGAGAGAGGGAGAGAGGGAGGGAGGGAGAGAGAGAGGGAGGGAGGGAGGGAGAGAGGGAGAGAGAGAGGGAGGGAGCTAGGGAGAGAGGGAGGGAGGGAATACTCAGATAGATAGATAAATAAATAGATAGATAGATAGATAGATAGATAGATAGATAGATAGATAGATAGATAGATAGATAGATAGACAGAGAGAGAGAGAGAGAGGGATGGAGGGAGAGAGAAGGAGGGAGGGAGAGAGAGAGGGAGGGAGGGAGCTAGGGAGGGAGGGAGGGAGGGAGCTAGGGAGGGAGGGAGGGAATACTCAGATAGATAGATAGATAGATAGATAGATAGATAGATAGACAGACAGACAGACAGACAGACAGACAGATAGATAGATAGATAGATAGATAGATAGATAGATAGATAGATAGATAGATAGATAGATAGATAGATAGATAGATAGATAGATAGATAGATAGATAGATAGCAGTAGCAGTGAAGCCACACACTGGACGTCTGGTTCCTATCACCACCACTGTGAAGAGCTCTGGCTCTGCATGTTTCCTAGAATGGAGCGTTTCACATCGGACCACCGTGACTTCCTTTACAGCTTAACCATTTAACACAAGTCGTTTTGAGGGATGGGGGCCACTGCCTCATTAGAAGCCTACCCCCGGCCCTGTTTCTGATCCGGCAGCAGCCCCCTCGTCCTGACCCAGCTGACAGGTGATGATGTGTTTGGCTGTGTCCAGGCTATTCTCTGTCTTAGTTTATCGGAGGAGCGTGTTTATGTAGAGGCCCGAGCGGGTGAAGCCTCTTCAGCTGACCGCGCAGGCTTTGCTCAATTAGCGCTGCGGTCCACCGCTGTTTATTCATGCTAGCTGCTGGCAGAGCGGCTCATGACAGCAGTGTGATGAGCTAAATTAATATCTACAGCAAACGAGGGAACGGGATCGCGCTGAGACTGTGTGTGTGTGTGAGTGTGAGTGTGTGTGTGAGTGTGTGCGTGTGTGTGTGTGTGAGTGTGTGTGCGTGAAGCTGTATTGCGTCATAGAGCTCGCATTTTCAGTGTCGCAGCTGCACGGCTGCCCTGGAAAGGCAAAACAAGGTCAGAACTCTTCAAGGTCAAATACTCCGCTCACACAAGCACGAGAGAAGATTCTCAGAACAGAGAGGGAAAAGAGTGATAGAGAGAGAGAATAAATGAGAATAATGGGAATAAAGATAGAGAGAAACAACAAAGGAGGAGAGAGAGAGAAAGACAGAGAGGAGAGGGCACAGAAATGTTCAGGAGAGAGGGGGAGAGAGGGCACACACAGAAATGTTCAGGAGAGAGAGGGAGAGAGAAAGAGAACAGACATGTTTAAAAGAGAGAAAGAGGGAGAGAGAGGGAAGAGAGAGCACATAAATGTTCAGAAGAGAGAGAGAGAGGAGGGGGGACAGAGAGCACAGAAACAGAGAGAGAGAGAGGGAGTGAGAGAGGGAGAGAGAGAGAGCACAGAAATGTTCAGAAGAGAGAGAGAGAGGGAAAGAGAGCACAGAAATGTTCAGAAGAGAGAGAGAGAGGGAAAGAGAGCACAGAAATGTTCAGAAGAGAGAGAGAGAGGGAAAGAGAGCACAGAAATGTTCAGGAGAGCGAGGGTGGGAGAGAAAGAGCACAGAAATGTTTAAAAAACAGAGAGGAGAAACAGAGAGAGAGAGAGAGAGAGAGAGAGAGGGAGACAGAGAGCACAGAAACAGAGAGAGAGAGAGAGAGAGAGAGAGAGAGAGAGAGAGAGAGAGAGAGAGAGAGAGAGAGGGAGACAGAGAGCACAGAAACAGAGAGAGAGAGAGAGAGAGAGAGAGACAGAGAGCATAGAAACAGAGAGAGAGAGAGAGAGAGAGAGAGAGAGAGAGGCACTGAGAGTGAGAGGGCTAGAAAGACACAGAGAGAAAAAGACAGAGAGAGAGAGAGAGAGAGAGGGCCCCTCGGTGAAAGAGCCTGACAGTGAGAAAAAGATCCCTAATTGCTAATTACAATACAGTTTGAGGGCTGAGGGTCCCGGGCCCTTAGTGCAAATTCAGAGTGACAGGGTAAAGCACTGCAGCTCAGGATTACACCAGCCATTTGCACAAGGACAGCAAACACACACACACACACCCACACACACACCCACACACACGCGCACACGCACACAGCCAGGGGACCCTGTCAGAAAGAGCAGCCGAATGAAACACGCTGTCTCCTGTAACTGTAAAAACCTTTTCCTGCCGCTACACCACAGCTGCACCATTCAGCCCCGCAGCAGAGCGCGCCAGTTACAGGAGCACAGCCATTCCCTCACTCTTACCAATACTGGCGTCATTAGGCCATAAACCAATACACATCATAGGATAGCTGATCCCACAGTGGGAGGCAGATTTAGGGCTGAAATGAGTCACACCAGTTTATTTAGACTCCGGTCAGAACGGACGTTAAGCACAAGATATTCATTTTCATTCATCCTCAAAATAGCTGCACCCAAAAAGCAGTGTGGGGTTGCAGTGGTAGTGGGAAGGAAGATAAAGGTACAGTAGGAACAATAAATGATCATTTAGACGGATATGGGGAATATTTACTGAGCTACACATACAGAAGTAGTGTCTCTCAGTACGGCGTCGGGCCGCCATGGAGTTGTAGAGGTTCCTAATGTAGTCCTGTGACGATCCATCCAATGAGTCACTCCATGACAGTCTGCTACGACAGTCTTTGGCGATGTTGACGTGGTCATGGTAACGGTTTGCGTACACGTAGTCCTACTAACAGGATGTCTCATGGAGGGCATCACTGTAGGCATAACTGTGGCAGTTGGGTCAATCAGGCATAGTGATAAAAGCCGTCTATGCTCACGTCACATGCATGGCCGAGCGTGAAACTGGAATGATTGGCACGTCTCATGATGTCAAACCCGCCCACCAAATTTCATTCCTGTCGGTTGATTCGTTCTGGGTGTAGCTGTTTGTCAAACTGAGTCCATTAATTCCTGTTAATATAGTCACTATATTTGCACTGTAAACATCCGGACCCCTGGTTCCATTCACCACTACTGTTAAAAGAGTCACTCGGTTCTCCACTCCCGACTAGTTCCATCTTAATATCTGAATTATGCCTGTTAAAAGTAGAATCTCCCTTTAATGCAGTCCTGAGAGCTCTATTTAGATTCATATATTAAGCTGGCCAGAGCTCCCCGCAGCCATAACCCTCCAGTGATGATGAAGATCAGTGATGAAGACTGATAGGCCAGCCTATTGCTCACTCCGGGGCCCTAGAGACAGTAGCACCGACACTCGGGACCAGGCAACAAAGCTACCCTGCAGAAGCCAATAGGTTAAAAAAGGCCACACTATGAAAATAATTCAGTAAATAAATAAACAAGTGTTTCCCCTCCAAGACGTAAATAAGAGCAATGGTGAAATCCAGAAGTGCTCTTCAAAGCTGTTCTGAAAAATTAATATTATGATAATTAAGTGCTCGCCTCAGGCCAAATCTCGGAGACTGGAGCTCGGGAGCTCGGAGTGTTTAAGAAATTATCCAGACTATTAAGCCGAGGGCGATACAAAATGTGCAGGAGAGTGAGAGGCGAGGCCCGTATCTCGGAAAGGCTGCACCACTGAAACCTCCTAGCACAGGATGTGAGCAGACAAAGACTCAACTCATATGTTGATACTTAGAGGCGCTACGAGAAGCAATTTCACTCCATCATGAGCCCAGTGAGGTGGGCTACAGAATGATCCTACTTGAGTACACCCAGAACACTGGGGGGTTGGTGAGGGGTTTGGTGAGGCGCTGACTCTTTGGACAATCAATAGAAAGGCTATTTTGGGGTAGGTGTAGAAATCAGAACCACTGGTTTGCAGCTTAATGACTGGATCTACAGTTTTCAGGACCACAAATAACCACCTAGCAACCACCTGGAACAACATAGCAACCACCTGGCAACCAACACCTTTACAACCAGTATGACCACCAAGCAACACTCCTGTGACAACCTAGCAGCATCCTAGTAGCCACCTGGGATACTAAACTAAACACCTAGCAACCACCTGGGAAACCAAGACAATCATATAGCGACACCCCATATGGAATACCACAGTAACATCTTCTAACACCAAAGCAACCACAACAAACACCATCGCCACTACCTAGCAACCACCTTCGTATACCACAACAACCACCTTGAAACATCCAGGCAAGTATCTCTAACTTCTTAGCAACCAGATAGCAACACCCCAGTATCTACCTGGAATGCTAAAGCAACCACCTAGCAAGATCCAAACAACCACCTGGAACAACAGAGCAACCACCTGGGATACAACAGCAATCATGTAGCAACACCCTGTATTACTGTTACCACAGTAACCATCTACCAACACCATAGTAACCACCCAGCACAGCCTAGAATGCCACTCCAATAATCTAGCAACTCCCTAGTTGCCACATGGGATAACACTGCAACCACCTAGCAACACCCAAGGAACCACCTGGAACAATAGGGCAACCAATTGGGATACCACAGCATATCATGTAGCATCATGTATTACAGTATCCATCTACCATCACCTTAGCAACCACTTAGCAACCACATGGGATACTTTAGCAACCACATAGCGGAAGCTGAGCAATTACCTGTAACATCTTAGCAACTAGCTAGCAACACCCAAGGAACCACCTGGAACAATAGGGCAACCACCTGGGATACCATAGCATATCATGTAGCATCATGTATTACAGTATCCATCTACCATCACCTTAGCAACCACTTAGCAATCACATGGGATACTATAGCAACCACATAGCGGAAGCTGAGCAATTACCTGTAACATCTTAGCAACTAGCTAGCAACACCCAAGGAACCACCTGGAACAATAGGGCAACCACCTGGGATACCATAGCATATCATGTAGCATCATGTATTACAGTATCCATCCATCTACCATCACCTTGGCAACCGCTTAGCAATCACATGGGATACTATAGCAACCATATAGCGGAAGCTGAGCAATTACCTGTAACATCTTAGCAACTAGCTAGCAACACCCAAGGAACCACCTGGGATACCATAGCATATCATGTAGCATCATGTATTACAGTATCCATCTACCATCACCTTAGCAACCACTTAGCAATCACATGGGATACTATAGCAACCACATAGCGGAAGCTGAGCAATTACCTGTAACACCTTAGCAACTAGCTAGCAACACCCAAGTAACCACCTGGGATACCATAGCATATCATGTAGCATCATGTATTACAGTATCCATCTACCATCACCTTAGCAACCACTTAGCAATCACATGGGATACTATAGCAACCACATAGCGGAAGCTGAGCAATTACCTGTAACACCTTAGCAACTAGCTAGCAACACCCAAGGAACCATCTGGGATACCATAGCATATCATGTAGCATCATGTATTACAGTATCCATCTACCATCACCTTAGCAACCACTTAGCAATCACATGGGATACTATAGCAACCACATAGCGGAAGCTGAGCAATTACCTGTAACACCTTAGCAACTAGCTAGCAACACCCAAGGAACCACCTGGGATACCATAGCATATCATGTAGCATCATGTATTACAGTATCCATCTACCATCACCTTAGCAACCACTTAGCAATCACATGGGATACTATAGCAACCACATAGCGGAAGCTGAGCAATTACCTGTAACACCTTAGCAACTAGCTAGCAACACCAAAGTAACCACCTGGGATACCATAGCATATCATGTAGCATCATGTATTACAGTATCCATCTACCATCACCTTAGCAACCACTTAGCAATCACATGGGATACTATAGCAACCACATAGCGGAAGCTGAGCAATTACCTGTAACATCTTAGCAACTAGCTAGCAACACCCAAGGAACCACCTGGGATACCATAGCATATCATGTAGCATCATGTATTACAGTATCCATCTACCATCACCTTAGCAACCACTTGGGATACCAAAAGCAGCCACTGTGAACAGAGCAGCTTACAGAGACTGAATGAAATCGCTTATTGTATGTGCCATTCCTGTTTTCATGGTGAGCTGTGTCCAGTATATACACCAGTACATATGTACACATATCACGTATAATGTAAATTCATTGTGGTCTAATTTTGGCTATATGGTTCGCCCTTATCAACCAGTCACATGACTCACATGAGCCTCCAGGCTGGGAGCAATCTGAGGAGCAGAAATAAACAAGGTTTACCAATTACCAACTCATTCCATGCCCAAAAGCAATATCCATCTTCTTATAATTCATCAAGATTCCATGCCTTATCATGTAGAGGCGAGCGCACGGACATCACGGAACACACACAAACGCCTCAGCGACACGAACGTATTAAGCCTCCAGACACCCTGCACTCACCCTGAGCCTGTAATCACATCAATACTGCTAATGCTGTACAGTGCAGCGAGGCAGACCAAAGCTGAGATCACTCCAACCCACACGCACTCTCTAACACACACGCCGGATTGTTTTTATATCGTACCGGGACAGGAGGTTTACACATATGTGGCTATATGTACTATACAGCCCACATAATAATACAGATACAGGACATCACAGTGTCACTGCTCCACAGCCCAGTGCTGGGTGCCTGACGATGCTTTGCATAGGGCTTGGTGACCTGAGGCCAGTGTGCAGCCTGCTGATGCTTTGCATTGGGCTTGGCGACCGTAGGCCTTTGTGAAGCTGCTCCAGACTGTTCCTCTCTTTTGGTAATGATATTCTATAGAGATTGAAAAGATGCACGTGTACAGTCGTGACATGCTTGTGTCAACAATAAGTGCACCTCGGAGCAGCTGATTTCATTAAGCAGTCTACCTCCGAAACCAAAACAAACCCAGGACATTTTCATCCTGGAAAAATACAAAAACAAATGCCTCGCAAGTGCACACACACACACCAGCACACACACCAGCACACACAGTCGTCTCTGCTGCCCCGACACATGCAGGTCAGTGTCAGTGTCGTTGCGAGGCAGTGAAGCAGGAAGCTGTGGAGACTATCAGCAGTTCTGATAGTGTGTCTGGAGTAGAACCGCGCTAGAAGAAATCCCCTCAGCTGGATCCTGCTAGCGTGGCCAGTTCGCCTTCACTGGATCCTAAGCTAGTAAAATAGCAAACACACCTGCACTGGATCCTGCTCAGCTAATACCAATACAGCTCTACCAGATCCACTCAGCTAATACCAATACAGCTCTACCAGATCCACTCAGCTAATACTAATACAGCTCTACCAGATCCACTCAGCTAATACCAATACAGCTCTACCAGATCCACTCAGCTAATACCAATACAGCTCTACCAGATCCACTCAGCTAATACCAATACAGCTCTACCAGATCCACTCAGCTAATACCAATACAGCTCTACCAGATCCACTCAGCTAATACCAATACAGCTCTACCAGATCCACTCAGCTAATACTACAGCTCTACCAGACTCCATCAGCTAATACCAATACAGCTATACCAGATCCCAGCTAATACCACCTCTACCAGATCTAATCCCAATACTCTACCAGATCCACTCTACTAATACCAAAACAGCTCTACCAGATCCGACTCCGCTACTCTGGCTAATTCACTTCTACCAGATCCTGCGCTGCTACACTAGTTAATTCACTTCTACCAGATCCTGTTCTGCTACACTAGCTAATTCATCTCTACCAGATCCGGTTCTGCTACTCCAGCTAATTCATCTCTACTAGATCCACTCAGCTAATACCAATACAGCTCTACCAGATCCGATTCTGCTACTCCAGCTAATTCATCTCTACCAGATCCTGCTCTGCTACTCCAGCTAGTTCATCTCTACCAGATCCGATTCTGCTACTCCAGCTAATTCATCTCTACCAGATCCTGCTCTGCTACTCCAGCTAGTTCATCTCTACCAGATCCGATTCTGCTACTCCAGCTAATTCATCTCTACCAGATCCTGCTCTGCTACTCCAGCTAGTTTATCTCTACCAGATCCGGTTCTGCTACCCCAGCTAATTCATCTCTACCAGATCCGGTTCTGCTACCCCAGCTAATTCATCTCTACCAGATCCTGCTCTGCTACTCCAGCTAATTCATCTCTACCAGATCCTGCTCTGCTACTCCAGCTAATTCATCTCTACCAGATCCTGCTCTGCTACCCCAGCTAATTCATCTCTACCAGATCCTGCTCTGCTACTCCAGCTAATTCATCTCTACCAGATCCTGCTCTGCTACTCCAGCTAATTCATCTCTACCAG
>JAMWET010005421.1:175000-245000 GCA_024036415.1 Prochilodus magdalenae | reverse complement strand
CATTAAGGTAGGTGCTACATTGCTAATTCCAGCTAGCACTGTTAGCCTCTGGATTAGCGGCTAGCATTTAGGATTTATTGAGTGCACTGGTGGGTTTCAGTGACTGTGTGATGTAAGCTAACCGGACACACGAGTCATGCTAACGTGTAATACCTCCACGAGGGCGGATAGCAGCTGGGATTGGCTTGGGCACGGACTGGACTAGTTTCTGGATGGAGGCCACATCATGTTCAATTGGGGAGATTTGGTGGCACAATTCCGAAGAGAATTCCCTGTAGACTGGGATTTTACGCGAATGATCGTACGCTGCTTCCATACAGCTGCAGATTCAGCTACTTCCTTCACACTACGGTCTTTGGCCACGCTCAAATACAGTCACTCAGGTTAGCCCATCATTAGCATCTGCTCTGGAGCCATTCCACACATGGAACGAGACATTCCCAGCACAGTAGCACCTCTTCCCCATCTCTGAAGGTGCTAATCTTGCACTGTAGCTTCATGACAAAAATAAAGAATCAAAGACTGAACGGCAAAAAGGACAAAAGGTGGCAAATTTCATTTTTCACTCAACTACGTTTTGAGCGGAGGTGCCAGAAAGTGCCCGGCACCTCTAGCAGCAGCAGAAAGGGCCAAAGCAGCAAACGATGACGAATCTCCACCTCAGAAGAGCCTCTTTGCCTGCTCTAATAGCGGCGACAAGGGCACCTTGAGCAGCTACTTTGCCAGACAATGCGGCTCCGTGTAAAGAAGGCTAAAACTGAGGAATGTGAGGGGGAAGAAAGCTCGGCGCTATTAATAAGTCAAATATAATTCGGCGCAGATGAATGCGAACGGCTGACACCGAAGACACCCGGCTCTTATTGAAACCCGCCCCCTCCGGCTCGCTTAACGGGTTTTCGGTGGGAATCGGAGCGCAGCGCTAACAGGCTTTTGTTGTCCGAAAGAATAAGTGATGAAGCCTCCGTCGAGTGCAGGAGAGTCGCTCTTAACTAGCCGAGAAAAAGGGAGCTGGTGAAAGGGAGAGGGCAGAAACCTGCCTCTCTGAAATGGAACGGATCCTTTTCTTCCTTCTTCTCGCCCCATTCTCTCTCTCTCTCGCGCTCACTCTCTCTCCGTCCTCTTTGAAATAATGAAAACAGCTTGTGGCTATAGTGGCGGCTGCAGATGGGCTAGAAGTGGCTCCTCATTCGCCTCGCTCTCCGCCAGCCCACTTCAACTCTCCCCAAATCTCCCCATCTTGGCCCCAGGAGCCTCCTCGCAAACAAACAAACCTCGCGCGCTCCCGGTCGCTCCGCAGGTGCGTTCCGCTTTCTCTGTCGTTCGTTTCCGGAGCAATTTGCGCCGAGAGATATTCGCTAATGTATCGGCTGATTACGAAAGCCGATACGGGAGCTGTTCGGGCGTGTTAGCGCCATGGCGGCGACGGCTAGCCCGAGTTAGCAATCGGGGCACATGGAGCATCGGTCTCGCCGTGTTATGCAGTACATATGGGAGCGTCTTGGGGACGTAAACAAAGGACATCAGGTGCGCAAGTGTCCGAGACACAGAACTGGAACAAACTATTCAGGAAAGGCAACGACATTACCCAGCAGGAGTGTCCTGGGTCCCCATTTAGTCTCGGGACTAAGGCTAGACAGCTCTGGAGCTGTCCACTGATGGTTCAACTGTTTCTGCATAATTCAATTAATCAAAGTCACTCAGAGTGACTCAATATGACGTTCAATGGAGGTAAAGGCCGTGGTGGTAGTCTATAGACAATACACTCGTCATCAACAACAACCATCCGACAGGAATGAAACTTGGTGGGTAGGTTTGACATTGTGAGACATGCTAATGATTAGGGTTGCATGCTCGGCCGTGCCAGGATGCACTGCACCGCTGTACCTGACTGACTATAAGGTCGTCCTGTGGCACCTTCATTCCATTCTGACTCATCTGGCCGCATCCTTTGCAAGGGAAGTACCTCAGAGAAAAGTTTGAAAGCAATTCGAGCAGTTGGAAGAGTTGGAGAGGGGTCACATCGCAGGGCTCCAGCAAGCGTGATGGCCTTATTGATGTATGGTGCACCATACCGATTATGCGGATGCTACCATGGGACTGTTGGTGGCAGTGGATAGAAGAAGGCATGCACCAGCAATACGCACAAAGTCACCCAACAGCCACGACTTCAGACATTTAGAGAGCAGTGAAATGAATCGTCCTGTTAGTGCCAGTGCCTGCACCATTGGTAGATGGCTCCACCTTGGCAGGACTACATGTAAGTAGACCATTACGACACCATGCCGTCAAATACTGCAATGGTGCCAACTGTCATGGAGTAGCAGCGGGTCATCTTCAGTGACGAGTCCCACTTTGTCTTGGTGGGGACGGCCAACGAATACGTGTGTGGAGGCACCGTGGTCAGCGCCAAGATGGACGGTTTGTTGTCCAGAAGGCCTGGTGCCACTCCATCTCCACCCCTACCGCACCATCTGCAGGAACTGTGTGAGGATGTTCAAGCTGCATGGGATGGATTATCACAGGACACCATTAGGAACCTCTACAGCTCCATACCGAGACGTCTAATGGCGCTAGCAGACATGGAGGACCGACGGGATACTGAGAGACGGACTTCTGTATGTGTAGCTCAATAAATATTGATCATATCAGTCAGAATGTATCATCAGTTATTGATCCTGGTACCCTTTATCTTCCTTCCCAACAGCACCGCACTCCGATGATGAGTGTATCACTGTTACTGAAGATGTGTGAAGGGGTGTGATGGGGTTAAACACCTTGGACGTCTGGTTCCTATCGGTTCCACTGTGAGCAACGCTTCCCTAGAGTCCGGCCCTTCACTTCCTCCTTCCTCTGCCTCATCAACATGACCTACACCATGTCTCCACAATGAACTCCAAGCACACCTGCACCATCAAACGACAAATTAAGACCACCTCTTTAACATTCCACTCCGACGTTACTCTTATCCTCCACCGCGGACCCTCAAGAGTGTCTCAATTCAGCCCGGGGGGAGAAAAGAAAGGAACACGTCCAGGAAAGCGTTTAACACCCCGAGCGGCTCAGTGGAAATTACCGGTAGCATAATCGATACTTCAATCATGATCGCGGCTCGGACTGAAATAGGACGCTGGTTTAACAGCTGTCCCTCGGCGATATCGGCGGCTACAGAGGAAGAGAAGAAAAAAAGGAATGTTAATTGACCTCCTAAAGAAGAAGAAATAAAAAAAAGGGAAAGCAAACGCGCTTGAACTCGAAGGAGAAATACGCAGAGCTTAGGCTCTAATTAATAAAGCGGTGGCGAGCGGCACGAGGCACGAGGCGTCAGGTTTACAGTGTACACAGCGGCACGGTTCTGCTGCGCTCTGATAACGCTTGTTCAAACTCTGTTGGAGTGCGGCGTTGAGAGAAGCCCTTCACTTCTGCTGCGTAAACTTCCACCCAACACACACAAACACAATCCCCGCTGCGCTAATAGTGTCCATTACAGCCGCGCGAAGGCCTCCGCTGCTCCTGGACTAAAGCTGAGCTTAATTACAAACAGCAGATGCGCGAGGGGAGCTTTTACCGAGGTACGAAACGCCTGGTTAAGGCCTGGAAGTCTCCACTGCCCCCGAAGTGCAGTAGGCCTGCAGAGTCAGCAGTGTGATTCCAAATATACCACAGTGGACAAAAAGCCACACGGTGACTGTATTAATGCATAGATCGAATGTCCACTGCTCACCGTCCTTATAGGTCCTCTATAGGTCACAGTGGCCTGTAGCCCATCTGCTGCACAGTGCATCAGCCTCCCTCTACGCTATCATCGCAGGACCACTAGGGTGGTGGTACTCGTGCTTAGTGTGATGCTGCTGGTGATCGGTCCCTAACACAGATTGTGCTGATGGGCTATAGTCTTCTACTGTACCTGCTGGAGGTGGAGCTACCATGGGGGTGCTTCCAATGAAGGGGCTGGTGAATGTAACACGATTACAACAGGGCGTCTATGATGTTAAAGGGGAATGTCACTCAGGTTTTCAAAACTCCAGCAAAACTCACTTAGTAAGAGGTGAAGTTGTTCAGAGCGGTTGGATGTGAAACGCTGTAGACGTTCTAGGAATGATTTATATATATACTATATATAGCATGTAATTATATGTACACGGTATATCGTCGCTGTCCAATGAAAAACATGTATCTCAATTTTTGTCATTTTTACTTTTATGCATCATTCGAACACAGCAGCTGCTGTTCACACTGGGTGAACATCTCAGGATAAATGGACCAACAGAAAGGGGCCAAAAGTTCTTGGAAAGACGTCTGGTTCCATTGACTTACATTAAAATTGAATGAGGTTTTTGGCCTCTCCTATAAAGTTGCCATTTTGGAGATACTTGTTTTTTTTTGGACATATACATATATGTATACACAATTATATTACATAATATATAATCCATATAACATACAACCTAAAAACATAAATTGCTGTTTGTGTCTGTGGCACCTGAAGTACTATATGAGCATAATAGACTGCCGGTAGCGAGGGAGGACATTAAAAACCAGGAGAGACTAATCAAACCAGAAACAGTCAAAAGTGGAAGACAAAAGCAGAAACCAAAAACCAAGCAAAGATCAAAAACCAGAAACCTTGCAAAGGAAGAGAACACACACAGCCGTGTATATAAACTGACATGTAATGAGCTACAGGTGAATAGAGCCAGTTCTCAGGGGAAGAGGATCGGGAAGGCAGTTCATGATTGGTGGATTGTGAGCATGTGGTAATGACATCATGACCAGGTGCATGATGGGAAATGTAGTCCATGGAGTTGACCGAGGCAGTCAATGGAGCCAGACTTTTTTCAAAAGTAGCCTTTTCTATATATATATATATATTTATATATATATCGTCGCTGTCCAAAGAAAAACACATATATCTCCATTTTTGTTGGTTTTTACTTTTATGCCTCATTTGATCATATGAGCTGCTGTTTACACTGTGTGGAAATTTCATGAAGAATGGACCAATAGAAATGCCCCAAAACGACTTGGAAAGACGTCTGGTTCCATTGACTTCCATTCAAATGAAATGAGGTTTTTGGCCTCTCCTGTAAAGTTGAAATTTTGGAGACACCTGTTTTTCTTTGGACAGCGACGATATATATATACATATATAATTATGGTGGCTATATTTCTGACCCCTGGTTCCCCCTATTGTTGCCACCACTGTGACTACTATGTGTATCAGTAGGTTTCTCGGTTTCTCTTTCATCATTCCACACCACACCTCTCCAAGCCAACACCAGTGTCATTCCCATTTCATATCCACTTGACTAGAAATGAGTGACGGGTGGTGACTCTTTCACAGTACCGCATGTTCCAGCCTATTCTATATCATGTCCTGCCATGCCTGTTCAAACTTACATCCCATGCTGTACGAACACAAAACGCTTAAGTCATGCCTTTAGATATCCTGCAAACGACATAATCCTCCAGCAGCGTTCATGGGGCGGGGGGTGGCGGGGCGTTGTACAAGCCTCAGAAGCAGCCGAGCGTATTCAATCCTACAAGGAACCGGTAAAAAACCGCATCTTTTTCGCTCGTTTTCTCCCAAAAGCCGACTGCCTTTTGTTCAGCATAAATGCCAATTACCTAATTCTCTCTAGCATGCAAATCAGATTAAACCAGGGCACGACAGACCGCCTATACAGCGCACAGCGAGCACTGCAGCCCGAGCAACAGGGAGACGCACCTTGTGGGATGAATCTTTAGACAGAGCTCGACAATTTAATCAAGCTGCGTTTAGAACGGGCCAGAACTTGTTTCCTTTGCCGCTTAACAACAGTAATAATTAAAATAATAATCACCCCCGACTTAAAAGTACACCGCCAAGTCCTCTGCTGCCAAGGCTAATTTTCATTCATTTCTCCTGCCCTGCTCCGTCTATGTGCGGCCAAAGCACTGGCCTTCTGCTGCACACACAGTGACCGTTATTAGCACAGTTAATGTAGAATACAGGCAAACAGACAGAGGCTTTCAGCTCTGGTGCACTACCTCACCTACACATACGCTAAGTGCATGGACTGCTAATGGCCATGTGATCAGAATCCACTGATAACTTCTCTATCTATCTATCTATCTATCTATCTATCTATCTATCTATCTACCTATCTATCTATCTAACCATTAAATACCTACCTACCTACTATGACCACCAGCTAAACCTAATATCCAGAGTAATCCATCTAGACTATCTAGCTAGACATATCCTACTGATGACCACGCGAGCCAATATGACCCACAGACAGCTACGGCTAGCCTGCGGGGGGAGCATCCATAGAGCGAACATGATGATCACGGTGGTCCCACAGATGCTCAATTGGGTTACAGTCTGGGGACTTTGGGGCCAGGGTAGTACTTGGAAGTCATGGTCATACTCTTCCAGGCAGGGCCGACATTTCTAGCCGTGTGATATGTCGCACTGCTGAAGATCCCTTCCCCCCCTGAAAGGCTGCAAGGATGGATTCATACCCAGATCAGTTGAGAGGGGTCCAGAGACTTTCTTTATGAGCTACGTGCTGCCGCTGTTGAAACTAGGAAGTGGTCATAATAATGTGACTCGGCTGTGTGTTATTATTTTTTTTTACATTTTTGTTTCTGTGATTTTAAGACAGCCCTTTTAACCCCACCCACTAATGCAGAAGTTCTAAGGGGGGAGGGTTCGCTAACTGCACAATGGAATGAATTAAAGTGGACAAAATCTCTGAATTATGACGATAGGTTTGATGGGGGGGGGTAAACAATAGGGGAGAGGGAGGAAAAAAGAAAGAGAGAGAGAGAGAAAGAGAGAGAGAGCCTGTGCTACTGCAGGACTTTGTGCTGCCTGGTGAGAGTGAACATGCTCTGAGGCCCATCAGCAGGCCAGAACACAGTAAATTCTCGTATCTGCATTAATGCACCGAGTCCGAACTCGCAGTCCTCCAGGCACGCTTTCTCATACAATTAAAGAGCACAGCGGCAAAGCTGACATTAACCAAGACAGAGCTGAAATTCCACTATTCACCCCCCCACCCCAACACACAGGCTTACAGACACACACACACACAGGCACACACAGATACACACACACACTCACAGATACACACACAGGCTTACAGACACAGGCACACACAGATACACACACACACACACAGATACACACACAGGCTTACAAACACACACACACACAGGCACACACAGATACACACACACACACGCTCACAGATACACACACACAGGCTTACAAACACACACACACACAGGCACACACAGATAAACACACACGCTCACAGATACACACACACAGGCTTACAGACACACACACACAGGCACACACAGATACACACACACACTCACAGATACACACACAGGCTTACAGACACACACACACAGGCACAGGCACACACAGATACACACACGCTCACAGATACACACACAGGCTTACAGACACACACACACAGGCACAGGCACACACAGATACACACACACATGCTCACAGATACACACACAGGCTTACAGACACACACACACAGGCACAGGCACACACAGATAAACACACACGCTCACAGATACACACACAGGCTTACAGACACACAGGCACAGGCACACACAGATACACACACAGGCTTACAGATACACACACAGGCTTACAGACACACACACACAGGCACCGGCACACACAGATAAACACACACACACTCACAGATACACACACAGGCTTACAGACACACACACACAGGCACCGGCACACACAGATAAACACACACACACTCACAGATACACACACAGGCTTACAGACACACACACACACACAGGCACAGGCACACACAGATAAACACACACGCTCACAGATACACACACAGGCTTACAGACACAGGCACACACAGATACACACACACACAGGCTTACAGACACACACGCACAGGCACACACAGATAAACACACACGCTCACAGATACACACACAGGCTTACAGACACACACACACAGGCACAGGCACACACAGATAAACAAACACGCTCACAGATACACACACAGGCTTACAGACACACACACACAGGCACAGGCACACACAGATAAACACACACGCTCACAGATACACACACACAGGCACAGGCACACACAGATAAACACACACACACACACACACACAGGCACAGGCACACACACACACACACACAGGCACACACAGATACACACAAACACGCTCACAGATACACACACACACACACACACACACACAGGCTTACAGACACACACACACAGGCACAGGCACACACAGATACACACACACACACACAGACACACACACAGGCTTACAGACACACACACACAGGCACAGGCACACACAGATACACACACACACTCACAGATACACACACAGGCTTACAGACACACACACACAGGCACAGGCACACACAGATAAACACACACGCTCACAGATACACACACACAGGCACAGGCACACACACACAGGCACAGGCACACACAGATAAACACACACGCTCACAGATACACACACAGGCTTACAGACACAGGCGCACACAGATACACACACACACACTCACAGATACACACACAGGCTTACAGACACACACACACAGGCACAGGCACACACAGATACACACACACACTCACAGATACACACACAGGCTTACAGACACACACACACAGGCACAGGCACACACAGATACACACACACACACACACACTGGCACACACAGATAAACACACACACACACACACATACACACACTGGCACACACAGATACACACACACACAGGCACAGGCACACACAGATACACACACACACGCTCACAGATATACACACACACACACACACTCACACATACACACACACACAGGCTTACAGACACACACACACACAGATACACACACACACTCACACACACACAGGCTTACAGACACACACACACACACTGGCACACACAGATACACACACACACACACACTCCTGACTGTCAGAGAAACCCTGCTGAGAATGCACAGAGGGGGCAGTTTACCATCATCAAGATTATTTAGCATAATTTAGCCAGAGCGGTTATCAGGGCCTGAGAGGAGAACGTGAGTAACGGGGTGGACCGCCAGGAATACCCTTGTTCCTTGGATGAAGAAATGGATAGATAGATAAATAGATAGATAGATAGATAGATAGATAGATAGATAGATAGATAGATAGATAGATAGATAGATAGATAGATAGATAGATAGATAGATAGATAGTATTGAAATGGCGGTTAATGAACAGTGTACTGTGCAGCTGTAGTCTGATGTAACAGTGCCTAGCTCTTACTCTTCCACACAATACGTTACATCTTCCTCCGTCTGGCCTACAGGAAACGTGTACACACGCTCACACCCACACACACTGGCACACACGCACCCACGTACCCGCACACACACTGGCACACACCTTCCTCCTTCCCTTCCATGCCACACACACTCTTCCTGTCTTGGCTGGGTGTAGTGTTTGGGGCAAACACACACACACCTGCACAGCAAGAGGCGGTAAACAGCCATTAGAGCAGAGCAACTGCTTCAAGCCAGGCTTTAGCAGACTTATCAGAGTCTGAGATCCTCACACCAGCCTAGCACACACACACACACACACACACAGACACACACATGCTCTCAGAGGGGCTGGAGAGTAGTCCAGGCTCAGACTAAGCCACTGGGTCACAGTGCACACGCTCACATGTTCAGCAGCTTGTGCGAGAATGTGAGGGCAAGTATCACTGCTTCCACTCTCCATGATCTTCCCACTCAGCCGTGCGTGAGCTGCTCCTGCGCTCCGAGAACACTTTTCCACTCTCACTCCTCTACCTGTTAGAGCCTAAACAATAACAGGGTCATTTCACACCTGCGGCCAGGTCGATTTAAAGCCCACATTTTTCCGCCTCTTCTGGACCACTCACCGGCCACTGTATTAGAAACGCCTCTTGCTGGTGTGCAGTTCGAGACTGTTGAGGCGCAGTTTCTGTTAGACACTCTTTAGCCCTTCACCACTGTCAGACCACAGAAGCACGCTTAGCTAGGCAGACCACTGGCCAGTGCCCACTGAGAGGAACGGTGGAGTTTCTAATAAAGTGGCCACTGAGAGGAAAGTGGTGTTTCTAATAAAGTGGCCACTGAGAGTAGGTAGAAGGTTGGTGTTTCTAATAAAGTGGCCAGTGAGAGGAAAGTTGTTGTTTCTAATAAAGTGGCCAGTGAGAGGAAAGTGGTGTTTCTAATAAAGTGGCCACTGAGAGGAAGGTTGGTGTTTCTAATAAAGTGGCCAGTGAGAGGAAAGTGGGTGTTTCTAATAAAGTGGCCAGTGAGAGGAAAGTTGGTGTTTCTAATAAAGTGGCCAGTGAAAGGAAGGTTGGTGTTTCTAATAAAGTGGCCACTGAGAGGAAAGTTGGTGTTTCTAATAAAGTGGCCACTGAGAGGAAGGTTGGTGTTTCTAATAAAGTGGCCACTGAGAGGAAAGTTGGTGTTTCTAATAAAGTGGCCACTGAGAGGAAAGTTGGTGTTTCTAATAAAGTGGCCACTGAGAGGAAAGTTGGTGTTTCTAATAAAATGGCCACTGAGAGAAAGTTGGTGTTTCTAATAAAGTGGCCACTGAGAGGAAGGTTGGTGTTTCTAATAAAGTGGCCAGTGAGAGGAAAGTGGGTGTTTCTAATAAAGTGGCCACTGAGTGGTAAACTGGTGTTTCTAATAAAGTGGCCAGTGAGAGGAAAGTTAGTGTTTCTAATAAAGTGGCCACTGAGAGGAAAACTGGTGTTTCTAATAAAGTGGCCAGTGAGAGGAAAGTGGGTGTTTCTAATAAAGTGGCCAGTGAGAGGAAGGCTGGTGTTTCTAATAAAGTGGCCAGTGAGAGGAAAACTGGTGTTTCTAATAAAGTGGCCAGTGAGAGGAAAGTGGGTGTTTCTAATAAAGTGGCCACTGAGAGGAAGGCTGATGTTTCTAATAAAGTGGCCACTGAGAGGACGTAGAAGGTTGGTGTTTCTAATAAATTGGCCAGTGAGAGGAAAACTGGTGTTTCTAATAAAGTGGCCAGTGAGTGGAAAGCTGGTGTTTCTAATAAAGTGGCCAGTGAGAGGAAAACTGGTGTTTCTAATAAAGTGGCCAGTGAGAGGAAAACTGGTGTTTCTAATAAAGTGGCCAGTGAGAGGAAAGTGGGTGTTTCTAATAAAGTGGCCAGTGAGAGGAAAGTGGGTGTTTCTAATAAAGTGGCCACTGAGTGGTAAACTGGTGTTTCTAATAAAGTGGCCAGTGAGAGGAAAGTGGGTGTTTCTAATAAAGTGGCCAGTGAGAGGAAGGCTGGTGTTTCTAATAAAGTGGCCAGTGAGAGGACGTAGACGGTAGGTGTATCTAATATTGTGGCTACAGTGTATATGTACTACAGTCCATTCATAAATACACCTACTGCCCGTCACCGACACCATGTTAATGGAGAGGGTCCGGATGACGACAGCGTGAATAAACCGCCACGCCGCTAATGTTTCTACATCTCGTGAAAAGGACTTGTCAGCACTTGGCTGTGAATTGAGACCTGAAGGAAGATCGATCAGGATAGCGCACTGGCCTGCTCCGGCAGCCTTGTGCGCAACTGGAGCATGTTCAATTCATCACATCTCTTTAATAAACGCGCAGCGCGGCGGTGTTCAGACTGAACATCGCCAGAGACACCCCCATCCCTTCATCTGACCCTCGGCCTTCCGGAGATTCAAACAAGACTCACATAGACACGCACAATCACAAACGGAATTCCACTGGTTTCTCCATAAAGGCTCCGTGCTGGAGTATCTTCTTCCCAGAACCGCTCAGAGGGACAGTGACAGGAACTAACCCTGAGTGTCATATAATTAATCTAATGAGGCTAATGACCGGCCTGATTGACAGCTCTCTGTCCAACTCTCCTAGCCTGCTCCGCCCCTCATACAGAACCAACATCATTGTCCAGCTGTTATGTGATGCTAACTACACCAAAGCAGCCATGAACAAACGGATGTGTGGATGGACGGACAAATCTATGGATGGAAAAGCATGAAAGAGGAACCATGTTGGTGTATGGACGAAGGAATGAACGGATGAACAGCGTGAGGATATTCAGGCTGCACAGGATGGATTATCCCAGGACACCATTAGGAACCGCTACAACTCCATGCCGAGACATCTGGCGTGGTGACTGACCCAACAGCCAGTGAACATTCCCTCCAGGAGTCATCCTGTTAATGCCAGCACCATTGGCACACGGCCGCACCACGCGGTACTACATCCACGGAGACCGTTACGACGACTGTCCTTAACACCACGTCACCGTCACCACAGACTGCAGTGGTGTCGTGCCAGACTGTCATGGAGGGACTCAGAATGGGAGCGGGGCATCTTCAGGGACGAGTCCCGCTTTAGTCTTGGTGGAGACGACCAGCGAACCCGTGTGTGGAGGCACCGTGGTCAGCACCAAGATGAACAGTTTGTCGTCACACGCCCAGAAGGCCTGGGGTTACTCCACCTCCACCCCTACCGCACCATCTGCAGGAACTGTGTGAGGATATTCAAGCTGCATGGGATGGATTATCACAGGACACCATTAGGAACCTCTACAGCTCAATGCTGAGATGTCTGGCATGTTGGGTCAGCAAACATGGTGGCCCGACACCATACCGAAAGGTGGTTGGTGTGGCGCAATGGATAACACCACTTATCACTGAGATACCACACCATGTGGGAAGATTGGGGTTCGATTCCCAGTCTGGGTGACTATGTTGTGTTACAGCAATAAGAGTCCTTGGGCAAGACTCCTAACACTAACACCACACTGGCCCACCTGTAAAGTAGTTAGCCTTGTAAGTTGCTCTGGATAAGAGCGTCAGCTAAAAGCCGTAGATGTAGATTATCACTGGACACCATTAGGAACCTCTACAGCTCCATGGTGAGACGCCTGGCGTGTAGCTGAGAGACAGACTTCGGTTGTGTAGCTAAATAAATATTCCCCATACCAGTCTACATGCATCATCATTTATCGTTCCTGGTACCTGTTATCCTCCTTCCCAACACCACTGCACTCCCACACCTCCTTCTGGGTGCAGCTTTTGGTGCGTATATGTTCCACTACGGTGACTGAATGATGGAGAAATTAGGTGGAATGGTTGAAGTTCCCACTGTAAGTAACGAACACTAAGATGGATTCTCTGAAAACCTGTATGTTCTCCAAACACCGCCTCGGCCCTGCAGAGCGGGAACCCAACACAGCCAGGCTTGCGGAACAGCGGTGCCTTTTAGACAATGTTTACATTACTAATGATCCTGACAGACATTAGAATGCGAGTTTGGTTGGGGGGGGTGCACAAACAAACAAACGCATAAACAAACACACAGGCCTGACTGCAAAGGGCGTCGCAAGAAAGAGCGGGAGGTAGGGAACGTAAAGCTCGGGCTGAAAGCGCCAACGCCTCCCTCGTTCTCTCCTGCAGAGAGAGGGACTTCCAACACCTTCAGCTCCAATATAAATGTTAATAGAGTTCAGGCGGGGAAAAAACTAGGCGTAAACAAACAAAATGTGCCAGAGCGTGTGCCACGGTCCCACGGGAGGCCACCACGCTTCGCAGAGAGAGGGAGCGAAAAAGAGGAGGAGAGGAGGAAAGGAGGAGGAAGCTGAATGAAAGGGATGAGTGAGGAATCGGCCCGTAAGCGCAGCCATGATAACACAACTTTAGTGGACTCCCAGAGGCGCGTCCGGTTAAGACCCCGCCTGCTCTCCCGCTTTCTCTCTCTCTTTCTCCATTCTGTCTCTTCCCCTCACTCTCTCTCTCGCTCGCTCATCTTATCTCTTTCTGGATGATGGAGGGGTTGCTCACATGTGAAACCATGGAGACGTGCGGAAGATGTGTTCTTTATTGGGGAATTCCACACTTGTTTCTACTGTAGGGAAGTTTATATAGGTGTGTGTATTAGGTGTGTGTTTATAGGTGTGTGTGTGTGTATTAGGTGTGTGTTTATAGGTGTGTGTGTGTATTAGGTGTGTGTATTAGGTGTGTGTGCGTGTGTGTGTGTGTGTATTAGGTGTGTGTTTGTAGGTGTGTGTGTGTATTAGGTGTGTGTGTGTATTAGGTGTGTGTGTATTAGTTGTGTGTGTGTGTATATATGTGTGTGTATTAGGTGTGTGTTTATAGGTGTTTGTGTGTGTATTAGTTGTGTGTGTGTGTATATGTGTGTGTGTATTAGGTGTGTGTTTATAGGTGTTTGTGTGTGTATTAGTTGTGTGTGTGTGTATATGTGTGTGTGTATTAGGTGTGTGTTTATAGGTGTTTGTGTGTGTATTAGTTGTGTGTGTGTGTATATGTGTGTGTGTATAGGTGTGTGTGTGTATTAGGTGTGTGTTTATAGGTGTTTGTGTGTGTATTAGTTGTGTGTGTGTGTGTGTGTGTGTATAGGTGTGTTTCCTGCCTTTCGCCCAATGAGCGCTGTGATAGGCTCCAGCAGTCCACACAAACCTTCCTGTCTTTATCTTTCTTTCTTTCTTTCTTTCTTTCTTTCCTCCTGCGACACTGTATCTTGTATTTATTTATTATTCCTCATCTGTTTTTATCTGTTTGTTTTTCTTTCTCTCTTTCTACCTGTCATTTTTTCTATTCTTGTCATTTTTTTCTTTCTCTTTTTTCAGTTTTCTCGCTCTCTTCATTCTTTTCTTCTATTTCTATCTGCCATGGCTCTATTAATCTTTCTGTTTTTCTCTCTTTCCCTTCTTTTTATTCTTTCTTTTCTTTCTTCCTACACCACTCTGGTTCTTTTGTTCATATCTCTTTCTTCATCTCTGTTTTGCTTTTTCTTCTCTCGTTCTGTCTTTTTATCCATCCTCCTCTTCTCTTGAATGTGATCTTTATTTAAATCATTATTCACTCATCACAGTGAAGCTCTACACAGAGCAGTCCGTCTCATGTTGCCTGTGTTACTGTGAGAACGATAATCTATTTTTTTCTACAACCAAAACCTTTCCTATTGTTTTCATGGCGTATATGCGATATATGATAAAGATAATATGATAAATATGATTTTTTTTGGACGGTGTCGACATGCAGTAGTCTGATTTTCACCCGCCCCTACATACCTGGACCATAACAAGGTAAGATAAGATAATGCTCCCACAGTGGGGAAATTTACAGGTTCACTCCCCTTTACATCCTAGCCCTGTACAGTTCAGTACTCTGTACAGTGCAGGAACGCACCACGACACCCAGATCTTCATTGATCCTTAGAGGCAGCAGAAACTACTGACTCAACGCCACACTAAGCAAGCTAATTATGGGCTGACACCGTGTAACAGCGCAGTTCACATAACGCGCTAGCACTTCAGTGGAAATGGTGTTTTTCTTCAAACGCAGGGAGAAGTTCTCCTTTCACTGTCTGCAGATAACCCTAACCTAGAACATTCTGTACCCACGCCCGTGTTTATCATCTCCGTTCTGTCATGGAGAGAGTGCCCGTTCCTCACCCGCTAACTGCCATGCGAGAACAAAAGTGCTGGGGGTGTTGGGGGGTGGTGTTGTGGGGGGCTGGAGGTTGGCATCCGCGAGTGGCAGCAGCGGCGGAAAAATTGCAGAATAAACATTCTCATCCGCATTCAGAGCGCGCAAGGCGGCAGGAACTCGCAGTCCCGACTTGTTCAAAGGTTTGGCAACCTTCAGACCAATTAGACATCAGAGGGCAGCCTGAGCAGAGCCTCCGCTGAGCCGGGCGCGCGCATAAACGGCAGGCCATGCATTTTTAATCAGCTATAATTTAAGGATTTAAATAAAGATCAAATTCTTCCTGTTGCACCCAGGAGAAGAGGAAGAGGAGGCGGGGTGGAGGAGGAGAAGGAGGGGAGAGAGAGACAGAGAGAGGAAAGAAAGAAAGAAAGAAAGAAAGAAAGAAAGAAAGAAAAAAAGAAAGAAAGAAAAAATAACAGAGGAGAGGGAAGAGAGCAAGAGGGAGGAGAGGGATCAAGACGGTGAAGTGAAAGATGGAAAGAGAGACAGTCAGAGAGAGAGGAAGAGAAAAAGAGATAAACAAAAAACTGTGATAAAGAAAAAAGAAACAATAGGGAGAGAAGCAAGACAGAGAGAGAAAGGGAGGAGAGAGAGAGAGAGGGAGAAAGAGAGCAAGAGAGAGCAAAAGAGATGAGGAAAGAGAAATAAACAAAAAAAACAGTGGGAAATAAAGAAAGAAAGAAAGAAAGAAAGAAAGAAAGAAAGAAAGAAAGAAAGAAAGAAATAATGTGAGAGAGATGCAAAACAGGGAGAGTGGGAGGAGAGAGAGATAAGGAAAGAGAAGGAAAGAGAAATAAACAAAAAAACAGAGTGAGAAAGAAAGAAAGAAAGAAACACCAAAGGAACAGAAACATGACAGACAGAAAGAAAGAATGGAGAGAGAGAGAGAGAGAGAGAGTGAGAGGGAGAGAGAGAGAGAGAGAGAGAACATGAATTAAAAATGACAGAAAAAGAGAGAAAGAAAGAGAAAAGAGGGAGCGGGAGGGGAGAGGGAGAAAGACAGAAAGAGTTGGGGGGGAGAAAAGGGGGAACCCTACTCCATCCATCCCTGTCCCGCTCAGAGGCGGTGCGGGTATGTGTGCTGCTGGGTCTCAGTCTGCTCCGGCTGCTTTTCATTGGCGGCTGTAATTAATGAGGCCACCGGCTCTTCCCTGGATATCCGCCCCAGCCTCCACCGCAAACCTGCAGCCGCACCAGCCGCCGCGGCTACTTTAATCACGGCCTGCGTACCTCCACCTCCACCGCTCATTAATCAGCACACCCTGGGTTTACCGCGCCCCACGTGGATGCGAGGGTGGGCGGAAACCGGTCAGCTGATGCCCGTGAGGCTCGCTCTGACACGCTAAAGTGGTAGTTATGAAAAGCTTACGTAAACGCCCTTTAGCGTGAGCGCCAAACACTGCCTACCCGAGCGCAGGTCCTCCATTAGCACAGCGGAGCAGCGGCCAGCCGTGTGAACTCTCTGTTTTAAAGGACCCGTGTTCCACATCGTCCTTTATTTCCCACTGAGGTTTATTTAGCATTCATCTGCTTTTATGTATCAGAGCAGCCATGATCCATTTCCTGACCCATCAGAGCCAAACAGCCTGATTTACCTCTCAGGATATACGGCACATACTCTATACAGACAATGGCACACTACTACACCACATAGTGTAGCATACTAACACAGTCACATGACCAGTTACCTCACATTTACCTCAGAGCCGTTATTACTGTGTCCACTGTTTAGAGCTAGCTGCTGCTAACGCTGCCCAGTTCACCTGAAATACGGTTAGCCTAGCTGTTAGCTCCCCTCGGCTATCTCACTCTAAAACTGATCCTCTAAAGCGAGATCATCTTTTATTAATCTTTAGACCTGTATATTTAACTTTCTGAGGGTCATTCTGATGAAAACACACCCACTACAATCACTACACACACATTTACCTCAGAGCTGTTATTACTGTATCCACAGTTTAGAGCTAGCTGCTGCTAATGCTGCTCAGCTCACCTGAGATACAGTTAGCCTAGCTGTTAGCTCCCCTCGGCTATTTCACTCTAAAACTGATCCTCTAAGGCCAGTTCATCTTTTATTGATCTTCAGACCTGTATATATGTTAACTTTCTGAGGCTCATTCTGATGAAATCATATCCCACTACAACCACCACACCCACAATTATACTCGGAGTGGGCTGCGTTTAGCTCCACAGTGTTACCCGCCGCCATTTTCTCTGGCTGAAGCAGGCTGAGAGCTGAAGATAGATGAAGATAGCTTCGTCTGTAAAGTAGAAACTCTGACTGGAGTAGAACGCCATCCAGGTCTCTTCTGTGCACTGCAGCGTTTCAGTTTGGTTGCATACTACATACTACACACAACTTTTAGGTAGACTTAGTACACAAGTAGTATGTAATGAGCCATTTTGAATACAGTCAATGTAAGCTCAGACTGGCTGCCCTGCATAGTGCCTGAGCAAAATCAATTTGCTTTCTGACAGCCAGGAACAGTACACCGTTTAATCATTTCCCCACATCATTCTAATAACCATCCTGCAGACCGTTCGCAGAAGCAACACTCTATATCACTTCAAGGTAAACAGGCCAAATATGTCTGGAGTGGTCAACTTAGCATCTTAGCAATGTGACGATCTGCAGGCCGTGCCTGGAGTGTAGCTCCTAAGGACTGGTCACAGATGCTCCATGTCTACATCTGAGGTTGTAAACAGCTGTAAAGTTACAGTACAAGTGCTTAAACGTAACCGGTGCTCCATTTAAGGTGGAACGTGAGTTTGGAACATGAAGGTGACGTTTAAATGCAACTGGTGTACCATTAAGGAATGGGAGTTTGGACCAACAAGGCAATCTCAGCTGCACAGGGGCTTGAATCCATCTGCTGCACTATTTAAGGTGGAACGGGAGTTTAGGATAAGAGGGCAACCTTGGGCCTGGACAAAACAATCCACTTGATTCCTGCCAGTCAGAAATGGTACAACATTTAATCAATTCCCCACATCATTCTAATAACTCTCTTACAGACTGAGCGCAGGATCAACAAACACGTCTGGGGTGATCGACTACATCTTAGCAATGTGGAAAACTAGCTGTGACGATCTGCAGGCTAGCTCTGGTGCCAGCTGTCTAGCCAGCAGCTTCTAAGGACTGGTTTGAAGTCAGCACAGAGGCTCCATTTCTGCCTAGCATGCTACAGCTTGGTCAGGAAAGCTGGTCTGAGGTCAGTATAGAACGCCCATCCCCCTACAAAACAGCTATGGCACCATGCTGACTCCAGCATGTTAAGCCCGCCGCAGCGCGCTAGCCATTGAGAATCAGCTGTGGCTAATCTTATCCAGCAGCTTTGTGTGTCCCACTCTGCTTAAAGCAACATGAGTGTGTATGTGTGTGCTTGGGTGGGGGGATACAGACAAGCACTTGCCACACACACAAGCTTAAGCCATTTCTCCTTTGCCCGAGAGCAGCGCGTATTTATTACCTGTAAACGCACGGAGGGAAAGAGACCACGGTCACACTCAGCTGGGGGGCAGCCGTCGCTAATGTGGGAAAAGTGCGTATTCGGGACAAAGAGTCAAAGTCTTCCCCGAGGAGTGCACGCACACACTCCTCTGGATCCGTATACGCAGCTGCCAAAGCCTAATTACGGCCTTCTCTGCAGCTTCCTGCCGCATGCACTGACTCAGAAGCCTGCAATGCCCTCTAAACACATGAACACAGTGACGGACACACGCGCTCACACTCGGATGGACGTAGCACACAGTTTGTCACAAGTGCAGAGAATGCAACGAGCAAATAGCGCACGCTGTCATCTGTTTAGCTGAATGGCAGGGGCGTTTCAGGCATGGTCGAAAATGCAGGAGACCCTCAATCACCTCCCACTGTCTAGGCCCACGTCGATTTTGAGGTAGTGGTCAGTTGCATCAGATGGCGCCATGGTCAGGGCCTAGTCCATGAAACGAGCTGGGGTATAGTACAGGCATTTGTGTGACTGTTGCACCATTTAAGGTGGAACCGGCTTTGGAACAAGATGGCAACTTCAGCGTGCCAGGTGCTTGAATGCAACTGCTACACCATTTAAGGGGGAACATTAGTTTCGAAGAAGAGGGCGACTTCAGCTGCACAGGTGCTTAAATGTTACTGTTGCACCATTTTTTTAAGGTGGAATGGGGATTTGGAACAAGTAGGCACTGAACAGGTGCTTAGAAGCAACACTGCTGCACCATTTTTTAAGGTGGAATGGGGGTTTGGAGCTAGAAGGCAACTTCAGCTGCACACATACTTAAATGCAACTGCTCCAACATTTTTAAGGTGGAATGGGGGTTTAGAGCATAAAGGCAACTTCAGCTGCATACATACCTAAATGCAACTGCTGCACCATTTTTAAGGTGGAATGGGGATTTGGAACAAGTAGGCACTGAACAGGTGCTTAGAAGCAACACTGCTGCACCATTTTTTAAGGTGGAATGGGGGTTTGGAGCATAAAGGCAACTTCAGCTGCATACGTACCTAAATGCAACTGCTGCACCGTTTTTAAGGTGGAATGGGGGTTTGGAGTAAGAAGGCAACTTCAGCTGCATACATTCCTAAACGCAACTGCTGCACCATTTTTAAGGTGGAATGGGGTTTTGGAGCATGAAGGCAACTTCAGCTGCATATGTACCTAAATGCAACCGCTGCACCATTTTTTAAGGTGGAATGGGGGTTTGGAGTAAGAAGGCAACTTCAGCTGCATACGTACCTAAATGCAACCGCTGCACCATTTTTTAAGGTGGAATGGAAGTTTGGAGCAAGAAGGCAACTTCAGCTGCATACATACATAAATGTAACTAACTACTGCTCCTTTTAAGGTGGAGCGGGAGGTTGGAACAAGAAGGCAACTTCAGCTGCACAGATGATTGAATGCAACTGCTGGCTCATTTAAGGTGGAACTTCAGGGACAGCGCATAATAATAAGCCTCTGTTTATCTAAACCTGGGCATGTAAAGAGGTTGTATTTAGATATATAATGTATGCATGCAGTGATATTGATAGTGTAATGCTGAATCCCTGGTTAGCCCACCTCTGTCCCTTCTGCTGGGTCCTTCCATTTTGCCCCCCCCTGTGTCGCCAGGATGGCCCCACTGCACGCTTTACTGGCAGCGAAAGCAGCGCAGGCCCTGCTGCCCTGAAGATGTGCTTTAAATACAGTGAGATTACTTTTGTCCCCCCCTCTCCTCCCCCACTCCATCCCATTACACTCAGGAGACAGACGAGTGGAGGGGCAAAGAGCTGTGTGGAGCGTCAGTTTAGAGAGAGAGAGGGAGAGAGAGAGAAGGAGGAGTGAGAGAAATAAAGACAAAGATATATATATAAATATATAGTAATAGGAGGAGAGACAGAGAGGTGAGATAGAGAAAGAGAGTGAGAAATGAGAGAGAGAGAGAGAGAGAGAGACTCGGACTCAGTTAAAAATATCAGGCGGAGCAGCAGTGAAGAGCAGACCCATTACCCACGAGCACCAGCCCGCTCTGCTCCTCAATTAATCAAGCAGCAGGCTTTACGTAACACACACGCTCACACACACACACACACTCTCTAGTCCCTCTCTCTATCTCTCTCTCTTTCTCTCGTTCTGTCTCTCGGCGTCACACACTGCCAGCCGAGACGGTGGAGCCACCCTGAGTGTCTCCGTCCCCCCGAATGCTCCGGGCCTGACACTAGAGCTCCTGCAGCATGACACTCCATCTCTACGAGCAACCAGCTCTGAAATAGACCCCCGCCTCCCCCTGCTCACCTGCCGCTCCACAGCCGCCACACGCCGGCGAAAGAACACGGCGAGACAAACGCTCCGCACCTCCACTTCTCCCAGCAGCGCATTAATGTTTCATTTTGACAATTAACATTGTTCTTTATCTATGTTAAGCTCAGATTAGTCCGACCACCTGCAGAGATCCCACACAGCAGTGACATTCTCCAATATTGATGAAGTTTTGTATTTTTGATAAATGCTACGTCGGTAGACGAGGTGCTGATGCTTTGTCTTACTTTTGCTATACAGGAACAGAGAGGAAGTCTAGCCATTCACTCACGACAGCATGTAACACAGCCATCAGTTGTTTCCAGTGTTGTAATCCCAGAGAGTAAGAAAGGCTGGGAGTCTGAGGAAGACGTTTAGGAACAAGAGGAAACTGTGACAATAATTTGGTGTATTGCACGACTGATTTCTAATGTCAACATACTAGTTATGCCGCACACCGGAGTGCAGCTATTAACTATGGGTGATTATAGGTACTGACTGGGAAGCAGCTGGTGCTCTCTTAACAATGAATTGACCACCCCAAAGTCCAGACCTCATCATCACTGCAAGCGTTGAAAGATTAGGATGCAGTTTGTGAACACTGGCAAAGTTTAAAACCTGCTCTTGACTTCCCGGACCACCTAATCCATATATGGAAAATAATAATTGCGTGATGTCATCAAAAAACCAACCATTTAATTTGCATGTCGTTGCTGTACAATGAAAAACTCACATCTCCATTTTTGTTGATCAGTTCAGCAATTACTTTTATGCGTCATGTGAACACAGCAGCTGCTGTGATGAATAGACCCGGAAAAAAAAAGTCTGGTTCCATTGACTTACATTCAAATCAAACCAGTTTTGACCTCTCCTGTTGCCAGTTTGGAGATTTGATTATTTTTCCTTGGACAGTGACAATGTATTGGATCATCTGTCAAGTTTAGCTCCTCCCCCTCACACAGTGAAGAACAGTGCAAGACAGCCAATCACAGCAGAGCTCATTTACATATATCAGTCTTAAAGGCACAGTAACACAACCGACCTGTGTAATTCTATGGGATAAGAAGGCTGGCAAATGAAAATAAGAATTATGGCTGTTTATTTTGGCTGTTTATGATACACACAACCACACAAACGTCTCAGGAACAAAACACAGCAAGCCAGAAAACCGTACGACACGATCCCTTCTTCAGAAACCTCGTAGCATTCTTTCAACGGTCTCACAATGATACATACAAACCTGCCCCTGCAGGGTAGAGGATGGAGGGCCAACTGTGCGAGTCTACCCCTTTTCCCACATCAGCTTGTCTCTCTCTTCTCTTTTTATCCCATTCCTTATATAGCCCAATCTCTCATTCTCTATAAAAAGGTCTGCTGTTGAGTCTTCCCGGCCGCGGTGCGGTTATTTTGAGCCGATTGTCAGAGCTGGCGATTGTCCATAGTAGGAAAAAGACAAAGAGGGTTAACTGCCCATGGCCAGTGTCATGGAACCGGCGTCCAGTAATGACAATCCGGCGAAAAAAAGTTCCAGCAGAAAAGCTGAAACGCTGCCTCGCGGCAATTAAGCGTCATGGCGCGGTCACACGCCGGTGCAGCCACGTCAGAGCCGGGTCCAGAGGCCTGCTGCTGGACGTGCTTTTAATTCAGCAGGGTGCAGCTGGTGGGGCACAGGGGTTTATAGGGGCCAGGCTGGGGTCAGAACGAGCAGGTGGGGAGGGCTCTCGAACACACATGCACACAAAGTATGCAGCAAAAGGTGGACGGAAGCAGCCAACATCCGCTCCTGTTAAAGTGGAGCAAAAAACCCAGACGGAGCAGCAGTCCTGCAAACACACGTACGGATCACATTTCATTTAGCCGACTTCCAGTAAAACAGGCCACTGTTTTATTCATCTCATAGAAGAAGCTAAGGCACGTCCACTGTGAATTAGAATTAGAACCGACTGCGAGAAGACAACTCAACACTATGGGTCTGAAAGGACATGTAGCTCCTCATTAAAACTGGACATATGAGATATGAAGTAAGGTTTATGGTTGGTGTAGCTCAGTGGATAACACCACGAGGGAGCCACCACCACATGTGGAAGACTGGGGTTCGATTCCCGGTCTGTGCTATACCAATAAGAATCCTTGGGCAAGACTCCCAACACTGCGTAGGCCCACCTGTAAAATGATTAACTTTGTAAGTCGCTCTGGATAAGAGTCTGGACAGCCGAAATGCAGGAAATGTGATTATTGGAGTTGAACAGCTGTCCTTAATATTGTGTGACCAAAGGTCCCCACAATGTGAGCATATGAACAGGTACTTGTCCCCACATTGTGGCATAAACACACACACACACACACACACACACACTATAAAATACAGAAGTAGATTTTAGAAGGTCAACCTGAGTTCATAGTAAGGACAGCAAGGGCATTAGGTCACCGATGGGGTCAGCAGTAGGGACTTTCTGAACCAGTTATGTGTATTACCTGTACTATAAGCCGTCTAACGTGACATGACATGCATTTTTATATCAGCATATGAAGTTCCATGTCATATTTGCGTGTCAGTTATTACAGCTATACAGGTCCGGTTGTGCCATTTGACGTACTGGTTGTGCCGCCTGACTTTTCAGACTAACAGGCATTCACCCTCAGAAAGCTCGGTCTCTGAACTTACTGTGTTTAAACTTACTATTTTCCAGGTAAATCAATGTTAATTATAATATCACCTTTTGTGATTTTAATGGGGGTGTCCCAGCTGACATGATAAACTAAACTATTGTAAATAACATTCAAAATGGCTGAATTCATAATTATACATAATTTGTTTTAAATATAAAATTATTCCAAGCCATTTGATTTGGAATTGCATGTAACTAATTTACCTTTTTCGATGCTTAATGTACATATAGGCCTATGATTTGGTAGTTACGCCATTTGACTTTTGACCAATTTCAAATCAAACAGGCATCTCCTTAGCATGTCAAAACAAAAGTCCTTTTTAGATAGATAGATAGACAGATAGATAGATAGATAGATAGATAGATAGATAGATAGATAGATAGATAGATAGATAGATAGATACTTTATTGCTCCTGAAGGAAATTTAGCAGCCAGCAGTGGTTTTACAATAACAGCACAGATTTTTAATAATATTCAGGTCTGGGGACTGAGATGGCCATTCCAGAACGCTGTACTTGTTCCTCTGCATGAATGCATTAGTAGATTTTGAGTAGTGTTTAGGGTCGTTGTCTTGTTGGAAGATCCAGCCCCAGCGCAGCTTCAGCCTTGTCACTGATTCCTGGACATTGGTCTCCAGAATCTGCCGATATTGATTGGATCAATATCAATGCTTTATAAAAGTAAATCAGGAAAATTAACAAGGCTGCCCAAACTTTCGCACTCTACCCCCCCTATATATATATATTATTTATTTATTTATTTATTTATTGCTATATTTATAAATGGGCTACTGACCTTGGCATTGCACTATAAACACCCCATGGGTTCTTCTTTATGATGCAATACCCTTGCTCTGCCTTTAAGTCAAAATAAAGGCCTGACATTTGAGGAAGTAACAGTAACTTACAGAAGATCATCAGCCAGTTGAGTATATGTAAAGATGCCGTATTATACTGTTTAAACATCACATTATTACGAATCATTTTATTGAGAAAGGCATCTAACTAACTAGCCTTGTTTGATACTGTACTGTAAGTATACAGTGAAGCAGACGTGTGAGGAGGTAGATAAAACACAGTCTCTGCTAGCACAGCAAACCGCTAGCAAAGCAATGTGGGGGAGTTTAGATGCAGCCGGGACCCGCCGCAGTTCCCACAGCCCACGATGGAGTCATTTTTCTGGGGGCCGCTCTGGCCAGTCTGCTGGCTCTCCGGAGCCGGTTAAGTGAATCATTAGCGCTGGGTGAGGGGGCCAAGCACACGAACGCATCCGCTTGCAGCATCACCAGCATCAGCACGGCTAAATTTAGAGCTTTTTCCATGCACATCCACTCCGGGCACAGCAAGGCCAGCTCAGAGGAGAACTTTTTCCACACTGAGGCTGCAGGTCAACACCGCACACACAATGAATATGCACTCATGAGCCGGGGTCTTTAAATCCGGACCTTGAAATTCAGTTTCCGATACCGTAGACTGCGTATTGTTAAAAGGGGTTTCCACTGACTTCTCAAAAGGTCCCTCATAGTTCGGTGGTGGAGATGAAAGTCAATCAGAGGGGCGTGATAGTAACCAAGTGAATGTGGGTCCACTGTTAACAGGTCACCACTGGCCTTCTCATTTATGTGTCGTAACTGCTTACGAATGATTTTTGATTTTTTATGGTGTTTATGACCTTTTAATAACCACGTCATTCATAAACGCTTTATAAAGGTAGCCTTTATTTTCATTTCAGATTCCACGATGCATTAATATTAATGTGTGTCAATCAAACCGAATCACTGAGCTCTGATTTACACCCTGAACACACACACTCACTCTCTCACACTCACTCACACACACACACTCACACAGGCTGGTGGTGTAAATCTCTCAGATCAAAGCACTTCATGTGTGGTTAGAGATAAGATGTTTTAAGCGTATTGATGGTGACAGCTCTCTGTGACGGATGGAGGCTTGTTAGATCTGCTCGGGGAAGGCAGGACACTAATCATAGCCGCCCGACATGGCTATCATTAACCACAACGTCTACCTGTATTTCTAACCGGGCGCTTGGCTCTGTCTCGGCTGGAGCCAGTATATTCAGGATATACGTCTGCTCCGGTGTTTAGGAGATACATCCATCCTGAGCTGTTTACGGTTCTCACTGGGGGCTACATCAGGCCATGTGCTTTACTGCAATCAGGGAGGAACCATGTATCTCCAATAATGTCCCCATGTGTGTATATATACAGTATGTAGACTTCGTTACCCTGTTCTTCAATGATCAGGACCCTCACTGGACCACCACAGTGTGGGTGAATCAGACACTGCAGTGCTACAGACGCTATCCTGTCTAGAGCGTCCTGTAGGCAGCATCTTATGACCACTGATGAAGGACCAGAGGACGATGAAGACAGACTGTGCAGCAGCAGATGAGATAACATCTCTGACTGTACATCTACAAGGTAGGAGTGTCTGATAGAGCAGATCGGATATAGCAGTGCTGCTGGAGTGTTTAGACACTGTGTCCACTCACTGTCCACTCTATTAGGCACTCCTACCTTGCTGCTCCACCTTGTAGATGTACAGTGAGAGACGATAGCTCATCTGCTGCTGCACAGGGCAGGGTTGGTCATCCTCTGGTTCTTTATCAGTGGTCACAGGACGCTGCCCACAGGACACTGCCCACAGGACGCTGCCCACAGGACGCTGCCCACAGGACGCTGCCCACAGGACGCTGTCCACAGGACGCTGTTGTGCTACATAGTCTTGGTTGGTGGATGAGTCTCAGTCCAGCAGTGACACAGAGGTGCCCAGCAGCCCTGCTCTGTCAGATCCACTCACACCAGCACACCACCACCACGTCAGTGTCACTGCAGTGCTGAGAATGATCCACTGTCCACATAATACCTGCTCTCTGGTGGTCCTGTGGGGGTCCTGGTTCATCTTGTAGATGTACAGTCAGAGACGTAGACAGATGTAGACAGAAAAAACAAATGTAGACAGAAAAAAGGGATGAAAGAGAGGTAAAAGAATAAAGACAACTTAAATGATAGAAGGAGAGAGAGAGAGAGAGAGAGAGAGAGAGAGAAAGGACAGAGAGAGAGAGAGACAGAGAGAGAGAGAGAGGGGACAGAGAGAGAGAGAGAGAGAGAGAGAGAGAGAGGACAGAGAGAGAGAGAGAGAGAGGACAGAGATAGAGAGAAAGGACAGAGAGAGAGAGAGGACAGAGAGAGAGGACAGCGAGAGAGAGAGAGAGAGAGAGAGAGAGAGGACAGAGATAGAGAGAGGATGGAGAGAGAGAGAGAGAGAGAGAGAGAGAGGACAGAGAGAGAGAGAGAGAGAGAAAAAGAGCCCTTCTTTAAATAATAACTTACAGGGCCATTTAAAAAACATTAGCCTGCCCACACGCTCAATTACCACGGCCCACTTCTGCACTTTGTCCCCCATTGTGTCCCAGAATAGCACTGGCTCTGATTGGCCGGCGGCTCTGCGTCGGAGCGAGCGGCGTCGTGGCGAGGCCCCGGCGCTATTTCCTCAGCCGTGGCCTGTGTTTGCCTGCGCTCGCACAGACGGACTTAACAGCTTTGCAGATCACATATCAAACGCCTCGCTTTGAGGAGCCTAAATGGATGTAATTACCTGCTGCTTCTTTGTTCGCTCGCTTAGAGAAGGCTCAGCGCATCCGCCGCACAAGCGCTTTGGCATCCGACTGGAGGGTCGAGGGAGCGGTGGGCTTTTCAGAACGTCGGGTTTCTGCAGAAGTGGCGGTGGCGCTGGGGGTGGGGGGTGTTTTTGTGCTTGTTTGAACGGGAGTGCTTAGGCACAGGTGCGAACGCTTTAACATCATTACAGAGGCAGGTACGAGCGGGATGTAGTGTACTGGCTTAGGAGCAATCATCACAGGAACCTCAACCCTTTCAAGCGCCGCAAGCCATATCCTTCACGTCCCTGACGTTGGTGCGACGAATTCTTTATCACGTTACCATTTTCCAGCCTCTTGTCGTCCTTCAGTCCAATCGCCAAGTAAGGGCTGTTCTGATTGGCTTAACCGATCACATGATTATGACAGTAACAACATGGATGTCTCCGGAGTAGGCAAGGGACCTGGTGAGCAGAGCCTCTCCAGTATCCTGAAGGCGGGCAATGCGATCCAGAGCTCACTGGACAGGGCAAGTCATGCTCAACTGACCTGCATCCACAGTGCCTCTAAGTTCACATGCTCAAGGATCATGTTACTATCCTCGAGGCAGCCAGAGATATAGACCCTGGATCTCTCTCACAGTTCTATCGGACTTAGGAACCTCTCAAGTATGTGTTTCTCTGGCTCCCTGGTTCCCTCTTACGACCAAGCGTCTCGGCAAGCCCACCTAGGGTGCACCTGAGGTGGATACAACTTTGAGGGATGCCGGGGATGTCAAGGGTCTGATCCAGGGTGTAGCAGGAAGGGCCTCACTGGGCTCTACTAACCTGTCAACTATGTGTGGCTTTGTGAGAGTCGGTGACTCTAATCTCACTAAATTAGAGCTCTCTGGACTTCCAAGGCAGGCAAGAGTCTCTGCAAGCCTGGCTAGGGTGCGCCTAAGTCGGATTAAATTCTGAGAGCTTCCAGGGTATGTATCTCTGGTTCCCTCAAGCACAGGCCTCATGGGAAAATGCTCAGCAGGATCTACTAACCTGTCAAAACAGTTCTCCACCCATCCACAGTGCTTCCCGATCAGACACTGAATTCCTTTACCTCTGGTTTCCTGACGACGACAATAACCGTGTGCGGCTGGAGAGGGCACGTAACGCCTATGAGTACAGTCCTATGAGTTACAGCCCTCTGGACTACTGGCACCGGCGTCCTAAGACTGCATAGGTGGCGCCTAAGCCTGATACAGTTCTGAGGGATTCCAGGGTCCATATCTCCAGTTACCTGAAGGCTAGCAACGTGATCCAGGGCTCATTGGGAAAGGGGAGCACAGATTTTTTAAAGCCGCTAGTTGCCAAGCATTCCCTTCTCCTGTGGTGGCATTCATGACATCATCAGTGATCAGCTGACGTCAACCTGGCATTCTTCACACGATCACCGTCCATGCAGCCCATACATGCGGCCGCTTCGAGCATGTAAGCACATGCACAGGAAAAGACCCATGCACCACCCTTCAGTGTCCTTATATTGTCGCGTTGATGGAGCAAATCAGTAATAAGCGTTTCCATAACGATGTGAACTGCGTTTTGAATGCCACAGGATAATAAACATATCTCGTGATATTTCGTTCAGAAATAATCCAGGCCCAATCGGTGACCATCTTACAGCAAGGGTTCACTAATGCGCTTTCAATAGACTTCAATACTGCAATCAAACATGCAATAATATAATTGCGTGTGCGGTATTTTGTCCATATTGCGCGACCCTAACTACAGTTTTTTAAACACTGCCTTCCTTTCCCCTCGTTTCCACAGCCAGAGTGATAATTACCATTTGGAATGGTTTACAGTGCCGTGCAAATGTCAGACACCGCCCTACGTATATTTCATTTCCAGTCAAAACGGCCATTAAGCACAAGTTCTTCATCTTTCAGCTTCAGGAGAGAAAGCAAAAATGAGTAATCACGTCCTCTACAGGGTGAATATGGCTGAATATGGGATTTTTCTTCAGTTTGCAGCACATAACGCCTATTTATTAATTATGATAATGATTAACCATGATTTTGCACAGGCCACATTATATGTTTGAATTTTTTCTCTAAGAAATTAAAGCCAGCAAATACACAGCAACTGTGTATTAAGATGTGCAGAAGTGTGTAGAGGACGTGCTAACTTATTCACATGTTGTGTAACCAGTGGCAACCATACTTTTGCATGCAACTGGACATGTAATAGGAAATTACGCAAAAGCTAATTATGATAACTGTAAAAATCAACTGAGTATAATATTCCAATGTTTCAGTATTTAGTGTGTCCACACTTGAAGGGATATTTTTCCACACCTCCATAGTTTAATCTCAGAAGTAGTCCTAGAAGTGATCCCAGTAATACCAAACGCATTCAGTGATGGTGAGTTCCGGACTCTGGGGTGGTCAGGTTTTTTATTTTTTGACTTGCAATGGTCTTAGGAGTCTCCAAGGTTCTTCTTTTCTGACCAGTAAAGGAAATCTATCCCGTATTTCTTTCCTTTGTGTACGTTATGTACGTTTTTGCGTACGTTATGTAATGTTTTGTGCAAAGGTATAAAGTCCAAAGTATACGCCACATGGAGAAACTCTCGCCCAGCGACAATTTTCCCAGTTGCCTGAAACGTCTTGTTGGAATTCCAGCTGTTTTCTTTGTTACAGAGTGATGTCATCTCGTAACTGTCCGTATTGCCCGCCTACCGGCAAGCTTGGCATGCCCTCATGCAGCTCTCAGAGAGTTAAAAAGCTAAACACTGACCACAAGGTCCAGCTCTAGTCTAGCTTGTTCTACCAGACGTTCAGGATAGCACTCTGGCTTAAACAGATACGGCAGAACCGACACCATTGTAAGAATTGCTGGAGTGGTGTGAGGGTGGAGCTAATAGCAGGATATCGCTCAGGTGGTTGACACTTCAGAACTTCAGAGTGGGTGAGCTGAGCTGACCAACACTGGATTCATTAAGAGGCAGGACTTAAAAGACCCAGGAGCTCTAAAGTGACATCATCTTGTATCAGCATGCTGGGCATGTCCTCACACACCTCCCAAAGAGTTAAAACCGTAGACTAGACTGCTCCAGTCTAGCTTGGGGGGTTGACCGACCAGCTTGTTCTACTGGACTTTCAGGATCGGACTCTGAACCAACGCCATGGTACGAATAGCCACGACAGGGTGGGGTGAAGCTTATAGCAGGATATCGCTCTGGGGGTTGACCAGTCAGAACGTGGAGTGAGAGAGTGGGTGAGCTGAGCAATCAGAGCACCCTGGGAGGTGGGGCTTAAAGACACAGGAGCTCTAAAGTGACATCATCTTGTACCAGCATGCTGGGCATGTCCTCACACACCTCCCAAAGTGTTAAAACCGTAGACTAGACTGCTCCAGTCTAGCTTGGGGGGTGGACCGACCAGCTTGTTCTACTGGACTTTCAGGATCGGACTCTGAACCAACGCCATGGTACGAATAGCCACGACAGGGTGGGGTGAAGCTTATAGCAGGATATCACTCTGGGGGTTGACCAGTCAGAACGAGAGAGTGGGTGAGCTGAGCAATCAGAGCACCCTGGACTCTTAGGGAGGCGGGGCTTAAAGACACAGGAGCTCTAACCGAAGGTGAATACAGATTTATGCTATGAGATAAATTAGGCGTCTTGGGGGAAACTGAGGCTTGTAAATCTCTTCTATAAATGAATCACAAGGCTGGATATGAGCACGATAGATGCCCTTTTAAGTAAGCAGATTCTCTGATATCTAGAACCTCCTGAAACCAGAACAACAACATATGCCTAATGGCTGTTTTAACTGGAAACAGTACATGAAGGGTGGGCTCTGGCTTTCACACACTACTGATCTGATTTAATATTTATCATACAGACCCCCAAATACTGCAAAATATCATGATGGCATTTGTCTGGATATCGTTTAGCCCACGCTCCTACCTTCTGTAGGTAGTTAAATGGAGTCGGCCGCCCCAGAACATAAACAAATAAACAAATAAACAAATAAACAAACACATATTCAACCCAAGTGTGCAGTGAGTCAGGCCGGCCGAAGACAATGAGTTAAATATAGCAGCAGTTAGCGCTGGAAACACTTCAGAAAACAGCCGCCTGTGTTTGCATACACACACACACACGTAGGGTACGGAGGAGCAGAGGAAGAGAGACGAGACAGAGAGAGAGAGACAGAGAGAGAGAGAGAGAGAGAGAGAGAGACTGACCAAAATACCACTCGCACACACACAGGGTCACATCCAGCGGGATTCACGATATTGGAGAGTTTCAATCAGTGTACGATTGTGTTATTACACGCAGGCTCTAACACCACACGCGTCGGCCAGAGACGAAAGCGCGCGGGCTTGACCTTCTGACCCCGCCGTATTGAGCGCTGATCTCTAATTAGAGCCGGAGTGCTGGGAGTTCACTGCCAGTGTAAAATAGAGACTTTGAAATGAGGGCAGTCCTGCCTACCACGTCACCTGCCATCGATTCCGAGCCAAGCAAATCAGTTTCCAGTCCATTTTTATCTTGACGCATATACAGTTTTACAAGAGGCCTTTCTCACAGTGCAGTGAGAGCAGCGTTCACGGAGCGTGTGCGGTGAGGCAGGCCTACTGCACAAGAGTCAGAGAACTGTGCACCAATCAGCTACTACATTCAAACCACCTCCTTGTGTCTACACTGACGTGACCATTGCATCTATTCCTGATCTGACCATTGAAGAACAAGGTGAACGGGGGCTGCAGGGTAGGCACAGGCAGACATGGACGTACAGCTGGTAACTGTAGAACTACAGGGTCACAAGTTTCCAGGCCATTAGGCTTTGCTACCTTGTGGCCAACTAATATCTTTTCTTTGGTCATATGGTGGTCTCTTTCTACTGATAGCTGGGGTGGAGGGGGGGCTGATAAATTGTGTAGCAACAGATGGGCTACAGTCTGTAACTCTAAACCTACAAAGTGCACCTATAAAGTGAGGGTTTCTGATAAACTGGCCTATAGCTGTAGATAGACTGGAAGTTCGTTTAGGTGTTCCTAATAATTTGACATATGATATAAATGCAATGATATTACTATATTACAAAACAATAAAAGCACCAGGTTAAAAAAAGCACATTGTTTTGATTTTAGCCCACTCTGAAGGTCCGCTGTGGTAACCCGACTCTTGGTCAGCGCTAAGCGATGTCCCCGTTAAGTGGCCAGCAGCTGTAACCTGAGGCAAGGCCATTAACTGGCTGGCTGCACCGTGTTTAAGCTCGGCAAATGCCCCGCGGATCCGGTTACCGAGGCCTGGCATTGGGCAACAAGCTACAAGCTGTCTGCGCTAAGCACTTTCAGCCACCCAGGCACGGACAGGGGCGGCCGAGGGTTCTGGACGCGGCCATTTTACAAGCACCCAGAGCGGAGACGGGTGGTGATGATGGTGAGGGCGGCTACACTGACTACGATCGGTGTAGCTGCAGAAATCAGGTAACAGCTCCAACAAATGCTACCGAGTGTGTCATATGGAGTATGAAGAATGGATGTAGGCACCGGAGGATGCATTGCTCTCATACCGTGGACATGTCCTCGGCTCGTTTTGAAAAATTGTTGGAATTAGCCCAGATTAGCGCAGCCTGGAGCTCTCTGCTCTAGCAAATAGTGGTACAACAATCCAATACCATAGATCAGTATTAGTACCAACGCTAACCAAAGGTCAAACAGGGGTCAGATGTCTCTAATCCATATTCAGTCCTCCCTCCTAGTCATGGTCATTATAAAGCTGTAAAGCTCTAAAAATGGGATGCCCAAATTTGCCCCACGAGGACATTTGACTCAGCCTCCTGACCCCTCCCCCCTCATCTAATGATATGATTTATACTATTTATGGCTTATTAAATTCTCTAAGCTATTTTACTCAGGAGACTGTATTTTGGAAGTACTGTATAAACATATTGTCGCCGTCCAAAGACAGACACGTACCAGGGCAAAACCCTAATTTAATTCCAATAGAGGTGTAAATGGAACCAGACGTCTTTCCATTCAATGTTGGGACAAAATTTTGACACAGTGTAAACAGTAGCTAGGAGAAGTAATGGAAGGAAGTAAAAATAAAAAAAATTGAGATACATGTTTTTGTTTTTCGGACAGCTGCAATTTATATAATGTGTATGAAGTGTAATATATATATATATACATATATATATATATATATTGTATTATATAATATATAAAAAAATATTTTTTTAAAACACAGCTTCTATACTGTAAAACAAATGTTTGTCTGTTCAGCTTTTATTTATTTTTAGCTTTTATTTTTATTTATTCTGCTGAGCTGAATTAAATATGAGCGACTCCTCACGCATTATGTACGTATAAACTATTTTATGATGTATCTTCGTTATATGTGCACCGTTGTATCTTTTTGGCACTGCTCAAAAAGCCATAAAGTTTGTGCTCCCCTGTTCTAAATAATAAAATAAAAAATATATATGCAAAACTCATGTATCACACATACATGTTTATGCATCTGATGGTGGATTTGGTATGGGTGTGTTACAATGCAGACTGATGTGTATCTTATACACCCCCAAAAATGGTCCCTGTGGTGTACCTCAAGGGTACATCTTCAGAACATTTTACTTTGGGAATACAGCATTTTCATATTATTATTATTATTATTATTATTATTATTATTATTATTACTACTACTACTACTATTATTATTATTATTATTATTATTACTACTACTACTACTACTACTACTACTACTACTACTATTATTATTATTATTATTATTATTATTATTACTACTACTACTACTACTACTACTACTACTACTACTATTATTATTATTATTGTTGTTGTTTTTATTATTATTATTATTATTACAACTACTACTACTACTACTACTATTACTGTATTATTATACATTATTAAAAAATGGTACTATTATTATCATTATTATTATTGTTATTATTATTATTATCATCATCATCATTATTATTATTATTATATTTATTATTATCATCACTATTGCTATTATTATTATTATTATTATTATTATTATTATTATTATTCCATATTGCATTCCTTTACAACATGGTTTTGTATTTACAAAAGGTGGGAAAAGGTACACCCTGCCCCCAGCACCACCCCCAGACACCAACAACCCTCCCCCCCAACGACCTCCACCCCCGGTATGAATCTAGCGATTTTTAAAAACTCAAGGACCACTGCCGTAGCTTGAAGGGTGCATCTCCGTTGTTTCTACCTTGGTGGAGAACAGTACCTCTGCACTACCGACAGCGAAGCCACACAACAGGAAGCCAAAGGTGTACATGTGCAAAAAGGAAGTTTTTTTTTTTTTTGGGCACCACAGCCATTCCTGAAGTGCCTGATAGCGAAGCGGCTGAGCTAGACCCCCGCAAAAAAACCTGCAGAAACAGCACAACGTCAGCAGAGTCGGACAGACACAAGGACACGGCTTTTCCAGCGCAGGTGAAGGGACACATCAGTAGATTAGTGCTAGCTGAGCCCGACTGGAGGATAAGAGAAGAAGCCCGACTGAGCTGTGCTGCAGTAAGCACTAGACAGCTTTACTACTGCGACCTGCCTGGAAGAACATGCCCGCTGTGAGACAAGTCAAAGCACAAGAAAGAGGAAGGGAAAAAAAGAGAAAAGTGGGAAAAGTGTTTCATTCTACAAAGGAAATCAAATCCAGTCAGGTGGTGGGGAGGAGGTGGTTGGAGGGTGCAGAGAAAGCATGTGAGGAGCACATGAGTGTGGGTGCAGGAATGCCAGGCCATGGTGGGTAAGTGGGGTGAATGGTGGGCAGCCTGCTGCCATAGACGTCATTGCAGTCGATTATAACAGTGTTCCATGAATATGTGCCCATGATTTTGGCCATAACAGGATTAACAGGCTTACGTGTCCAAACCTCAAAACTACTAACCAAGCATATGATGTCAGGTTAAGGAAAGTTAGGTTTCATGGTGGGAGTATCACAGTAGTTGCATGGCATACAAACCAGTTTTCGCCGCTGATTGGGTGATAAAATTGATACAGCATATGGCCGCAGTCCAATGAAAAATATGTATCTCCATTTTTGGTGATTTTTACCAAAAAATGGCCCAACATGAGCCAACAGAAATGGCCCAAATGGCCCAACATGAGCCAACGGAAATGGCCCAAATGGCCCAACATGAGCCAACGGAAATGGCCCAAATGGTCCAACATGAACCAACAGAAACGGCCCAAATGGTCCAACATGAGGCAACAGAAATGGCCCAACATGAACCAACAGAAACGGCCCAAATGGCCCAACATGAACCAACGGAAATGGCCCAAATGGCCCAACATGAACCGACAGAAATGGCCCAAATGGCCCAACATGAGCCAACAGAAATGGCCCAAATGGCCCAACATGAGCCAACGGAAATGGCCCAAATGGTCCAACATGAACCAACAGAAACGGCCCAAATGGTCCATCATGAGGCAACAGAAATGGCCCAACATGAACCAACAGAAACGGCCCAAATGGCCCAACATGAACCAACGGAAATGGCCCAAATGGCCCAACATGAACCAACAGAAATGGCCCAAATGGCCCAACATGAGGCAACAGAAATGGCCCAACATGAACCAACAGAAACGGCCCAAATGGCCCAACATGAACCAACAGAAATGGCCCAAATGGCCCAACATGAACCAACGTAAATGGCCCAAATGGCCCAACATGAACCAACAGAAATGGCCCAAATGGCCCAACATGAACCAACGTAAATGGCCCAAATGGCCCAACATAAGCCAACAGAAATGGCCCAAATGGCCCAACATGAGCCAATGGAAATGGCCCAAATGGCCCAACATAAGCCAACAGAAACGGCCCAAATGGCCCAACATGAACAAACAGAAACGGCCCAAATGGCCCAACATGAACAAACAGAAACGGCCCAAAACACCATTTTCATGTCTCTACCAAAACACAAACTGTTTAATCCCATAGGTGGATTATTATTTGTGCCACACCACTAGGAACGCCTACAACTCCATGCTGAGACGTCTGACATGTTGGGTTAGCAAACAAGGCAGCCTGACACCATACTGAAAGACACTACCTCTGTTTGTGCAGCTTAAAAAATATTCCCCATATCCGTCTAAATGTATCATCATTTATTGTTCCTGGTGACCTTTATCTTCCTTCCCAACAGCACTGCAATCCCACACTTCCTTCCGGATGCAGCTGTTCTTTAGACAGTGATATATTTTTATTTCCGGGGAGCTCACCTGGCCACTGACTGCAGCTGGAGTGTTTCGCTGCTAGTGCTTTTCAGCCTGACCAGTAGGGGGGCTAATCTCTGGCCTCACAGTGATCCAATTCTGACTCCTTAGAGAACAGTTCAACACTCCGCATCATGTTCTGATACAGAACAGAATCTAAACTACACTCCAAGAATCAAAGTTGAGCTTATGATTCAATGTATCGATTCCTAATGAATCACTATTGAATCACGGGGAGGTCAGAGGTGTACAGCCCCTACCAGCCAGGCTAACAAGTGCTCCTGGCCCACGAAGGGGCAGCTTAAGGAGCTCACCTGGCCCGGGACGTCACAGACAGCAGCTGGAGCCTCGGGCCGGCCTAATCACAGCTGATGAATGTGGGCCAGCTTTAATCTTAGCGTGGCAACCCGACTGAGAGAGAGGCTCTGGCAGCGGCCTGCTTTGAAGTGGAGGGAAACTTCCATTAGCTTCAGCACTGTGATCCAGTAGCTAACACACACACTGACAGACACACACACACACAGTCAGACAATACACAGCTCCCATCTGCACACCCCCAGCCCCCGCCCCATCCACTCTTTACTGGAGACGCACCATTTCAACCAAAAAAAGAAAAAGAAAAACACAAAGAGAGACAACTATATAGAACAGGATCAATAGGAAAACTCAATGTAGTGTCCTCTGTTCTTTCTTTTCTCTCCGCTTCTGCTCGTGCCCTGTCACCCGCCGCATCCCGGCCCGACTTCAAGGGCTTCCGTTCACTTTGATCCAGTCAAATATGACAATCGCTTAGGATCTGACTATCGGCAACCCACACGATGGAGCTGCGGCGAGGCAGACAGCCAGATGAGAGGATAGCGGGACCACCATCTGGACTGGTTCTTAAACTCCTGGCCCGAGCCCACTGTTTCTCTCAACCAGGGCCAGCACACTACAACATGCACCCTGACTAGAGAGGAGTATCAACATTCAATATGTCTATTTCCACATCTCCAAAGCTCAGTCTTAGAAGCTGGTTTAGCATGTTTCTGCTTCTCACCATCCGGATAACCCCAAACACTTTCAGCGGTGTTGAGGTCTGGGCTCTGGGGTGGTCAGTCCAGTGTTCTGAGAACAGCAGCAGCATCTTACTACTATTAAAAGTAATCAGCTGACAGGAATGAAACTTGGTGGGTACGGTTAAGGTTGTGAGACATGCATATGGTTCGAGTTTCACGCTCAGCCGCACACGTCATGTAAACAAAGACGGGCCTTATCACTGTACCTGGCTGACCCAACAGCCACGACTGCGGACAGTCAGTGAGCAGTGACGTCCTCCACGAGTCATCCTATTAGTGCCAGCACCACTGCCAGTCGGCTGCACCACGCAGGACTACATACATACAGACCGTTATGACAACGACGTCAACACCGTCAAAGACTGCAATGGTGTCGTACCAGACTGCCATGGAGTGGCAGTGGCAGTCACGACTCCCGAATCTGTGTACAGTGGCACCGTGGTCAGAGCCAATATAAACAGTCACACGTCCAGAAGGCCTGGTGTCACTCCACCTCCACCCCTACCGCAACATCTGTACTGGATGGAGCTGTGTGCGAATATTCAAGCTGCATGGGATGGATTATCACAGGACTCCATTAGGAACCTCTACAACTCCATACCGAGACGTCTGGCATGGTGCGTTACCAAACATGGCGGCCCGATGCCATGCTGAGACACTACTAAATAAACATTGCCCATATCGCTCTAGCTTTATGATCATTAATTGTTCCCGATAACTTTTATCTTCCTTCCCATCAGCCCCTCAGTCCCACGCTTCTCTCTGGGTGCAGCTATACTTTTTATGAGGAGTGTAAAACAATTGTATGCATGTACAACTGGCCAAGCTATACTGGCTAGTGTTGGTGAGTTCTGCTCCAAATGAGCGGTCCTATTGGTGAAGCTGAGGAAGTGTTATTGGATTGTTTTGATGGTGACTAAATGGCATGTCCTATCATTTAGCATTTAGCATAAAGAAGGAACGTGGTCACTTAAAGCAAACAGGCTTCAACTTAAAAGTCCAAGATGTGTTTTCAATTCTAGCTTCAAACTAAACCGCCAGAATGACCCAGTAAAGAGGCGGTTCTGATCCTGCTCGGCAAGGAGGAGCAAGAAAACACAGAGCCACAAACAACAACCCAATCTAACCCGCTGACCCGATACACTCAGCGCCGTTTGTATTCAAACAAGATGGAGCGAAACTGCGGCCAGATAGCCCGGCTCGGCAAACAGAGACAAGCATGCATTTTCTCATCACCACCCAGCAAGAAGGAGGGAGGGGGCAAGGCGTATAAATTAGGATGCCAAACTGCAAGGAAAGCAAACTGAGCGGGTCACCCACGATGTTTGAGGCCTGCTGAGAGGCATTTATATTCCCAGACATGATTTTAATTTTAATATCACAGAGCCACGGACCGGGCAAGGCTGGATTATGCAGCGCAGTCCGATAGCCGCAGATAGCTAACAGGAGAGGACGGAATACGGCTCCTGGTCGTGTGTGTTTAGTGTTTTTATTTTTTTTTGGTTTTCCAGTACGGCCTGGCTGAGGGGCGGTGTGAGAGGTGCGTGTTGTGCCGTGTGCCGGGGCTGCGCCGGGAGATAAGGGGGCTAAAGACTGAAAAGAACAGCAGGAAGGCCTTGCTGCTTTATTGCACGACATAGGGTCATGCCTCCGTACACATCCGTGTGGAGCATTAATGTGTCAGTCCGTTCAGTAGGCAGCTCACAGCGCCAGCAGCACGTCCGGTGCCTCCCCCTCTGTGCCCGAGGGTCCGGAGGCCTCATGCTGTTCTGAGTCAAGTTTGTTCCCAGGCTGTCCGGCGGCCTGGTTCGAGTTAGCACGCTGCTAAATTTCCGGCTGGGCCTCTCTGCGGCATGCGCGTGGCCTCTTAGTTAACAGCCTCACACAGCTGGATACTGGGGCTGACCGATACCACTCTAGCCCTGATCCGATATCAGGGGTGCTAAAGCTAGTTGCATCCCGATATCATCACCGAAAGGCGGCCCTTAAAGTAAAGGTACCAATACAAGGGTTCTTTGGGGTGCAGAACCATTTTGCTTCCCTGAAGGTCCTTTCCAGGAATGCTTCCATGAAGGACCTTTCCAGGACCTCTACATATTAACATTCCTAAAGGGATTGCAGGCTTCTCTGAGGAACATAGTTCAGACCAAGGGCTATTTGAGGACCTTTATATTTAGAACCACACTGGCTTTCCCTTAGAACCATTTTGTAAATGAACTGTGACGTGTTTAAAGAACTGTAAATAGAAACTGTAAATCATTTTTATGATATTAAGAAAATCATATTTTAAAGGACGCAGCATGAAGAACCATTACATAGAATCTCTACATAACATTACATGTACTCTATTCATGTTCTGGCTTTTAGAGAACCATACCTTCAAGTCAAGAACCATCATAGAGTTCCAATCTGGCAATCAAGGGAATCAATCTAGCCTCCCCTAAAGAGACGTTTATGGTCCTGTTTTTAAAGAAGGTTGCTTCTTAGAGAACCTTTCAAGGATTGCTTCTATAAAGAACCCTTAAAGAAATCCATAATTAGAATTTGTTAATGGAACATTAGGAACCTTCTTAGAACTTCTATATGATAGAACCTTTCCTGGGGTGTAGGTGTGAAGAACTCATTCAAGCTTGAAGAACTTCCATATTGTAAAGCTTCTACACAAATTTTTTACACCACGTTTTTCTCAAAGCCATACACCCAAAAACAAGAACCATTTAGAAACCTTCATCTGGGGGACCACTCCGGGTTTTACAAGAGAACCTTTCAAGGGTTGCTTCTATTAAGAACCCTTAAGGAACTCTATAATTAGAATTTGTTAATGGAACATGAGGAACATTCTTAGAACTTCTATATGATAGAACCTTTCTTTATAGATTCTATACTGACTATTCCAAGAACCATACATCCAGACCAAGAACCGTACAGATCCATCTGGGATGCTTCTTTAAAGAATCGTTTTGTCCATAAACGAGGTGTGTAGGTGTGAAGAACTTACTCAAGCTTGAGGAACTTCCATATTGTAAAACTTCTGCACAAATTTTCTACACCACATTTCTCTCAAAACCATACACCCAAAAACAAGAACCACTTAGAAACTTTCATTTGGGGAACCACTCTGGATGCCACAAGCTGGCCTTTGAGGGTTGCTTCTATAAAGAACCAAAGTAAATGGAGCATGAAGAACCTTCTATGTGATAGAACATTTCTATATTGATTCTATACTGACCTTTCTAAGACCCATACATCCAGCCCAATAACCACTCAGGGTCCATTACTTTTATGAACATTGGGGAACCAATCTGGGATGTAAATGGAGAATGAGGAACCTTCACAGAACTTCTATTTGATAAAAAATGTCTAGACTGATTCTATATTGACCTTCTAGGATAGATGTAAGAACCTCCAGGCCAAGAACCATTTAGAGTTCACCATTTTTTTTTAAAGTCTTAGGAACCTTAATATTGATTTCTATTAATTCTAGACCAATTAAAGCTTCATCCAAGAACCATATGGGCAGCTTTCATTTGTGTAGAGGAGGGAACACGTCTCCAGAGCAGTCTGATCACACTGTACTCTTGTCCAAGCACGGTAGTGTCCAAGTTGGTATAGCTTGGTGTGCAGGCCGGGGCAGGGTATCGAAACCCAGCCAAATATATGTTGTCCAATATACTGATATGATGATATCGTTATGGTGATAATTTACTTTATGGTAAGATTTTCTGAGCATAACATCGGAATATATACAGAACCCTGAATAACTGTTTCAGCATTGAGGCCTTCAGGTTCCCATCTTTGTGGTTTCTCAGGCAAAATGGGAAATATTCATTTTTCAGCCGAGGCTATTAACGAGCACCTTCAGCCATGGATTACAAGCCTAAGCGTGTGTGGAAACCCACATTAGGTCAACAAAATCAAGGCAGACGGCACACGAGTTTGTAATAACGGAACGAAAGACGCAATTCATAAAATCAATTAAGGCGAGAGCGTGAAATTAAACATTGACCTTCAAACACACCTAATTAAATGCATATTGCTATACCTTCCCAGATTTCCCTGGGTGATTATCTGTGTTTTACACAATTCATTTACTCACAATGACCATAGCAGGGCCAAGCAATTACTTTTACAGGTCTGAGCAAATGGTTTGATATTCCTGAATGGCAGTAAGACATTTCATTGCTCCCACAATATGGTGGAATGTCATAAATGCCTACAGTGGCATGGGGCTACACTGTGGTGGCACCAAGTTCCCAAAGGGACAAGAAGATCCATGGAAAGGCTTTTCTGCTCCAAAACCCAGTGGGGACGAGTCAGTCTCCAGAAGGGCATTTTCCAACACTGTGTGGGTGTTTTGTGTTTCTACATCTCAGACGGCCATCCAAACAAGTTAACACAACTTCTCCTACAAACTTAGGAATGTTTGTTTAGCCTTTTCACTCACTAGGTTTCCAGTTCATCCGTGCCTCGGAATAAGCTGGCCAAACGATTGGGATTTTGCACAGAAGTGTGTCATGGGGTGTTTGGTGAGGGTTTGCAGAAACCGAGAAAATAAATAGGTCTTCTAGTCTGAAACTGCGTAGCTCATTTCTTCTTTAAAGGTTTGGAAGCTTTGGTTTGATAATTCTTGGTATGGTTTGGCAGTTCATGGTATGTTGCATGTTCTTGGGAAGGTTTGGTAGATTGGTAATTTTTGGTATTGTGAGGGCTGTTCTGGGCGTGGTTTGGTAGTTTTTGTCATAGTTTGAAAGTTTTTTCAAGATTTGAAAGTCATTGGTATGGTTTGAAGGTTCTTGGTATGGTTAAGTAGTTTTGGGCATGGTTTGAAGGTTCTTGGTAAGGTTTGGCAGTTCCTGGTATGGTTTGGAAGTTCTTGGGATGGTTTGGACGTTCTTGGGATGGTTTGGTAGATTGGGAATTTTTGGAATTGTGAGGGCTGTTCAGGGCGTGGTTTGGTAGTTTGAAAGCTATTATCATGGTTTAAAAGTCATTGTTATGGTTTGGTAGTTCTGGGCATGGTTTGGAAGTTCTTGGGATGGTTTGGTAGTTTTTGGTATAATTTATGAGTTCCTGGTATAGTTTAAAAGTTATTGGTATGGTTTGGTTGTTCTGGACATGTTTTGGCAGTTCTTGGTATGGTTTAAAAGATCTTGGTATGGTTTGGTTGTTCTGGGCATGGTTTGGCAGTTCTTGGTATGGTTTAAAAGATCTTGGTATGGTTTGGTTGTTCTGGCCATGGTTTGGTAGTTTGTGTCATGGTTTGAAAGATACTGTTATGATTTGAGGATTATTGGTATGGTTTGGTTGTTCTGGGCATGGTTTGGTAGTTTGTGTCATGGTTTGAAAGATCTTGGTATGGTTTGGTAGCTCTGTCCATGGTTTGAAAGTCCTTGATATGGTTTGATAGTTCCTGGTAGGATTCCAAAGTGCTGTGTACGAATTTACTGTCCTAAACATGGTTTTGTTCTTGGTATGATTTTAAAGATCTTGGTATGGTGTGGCAGTTCTTGGTATGGTTTGGTAATATTGGTGTGGTTTGAGAGTTTTTGATCATGGTATGGTATGATTTAAGAAATGGTGTATTTATATCCAAGGAAAAGACTGCCATTCCCAGGAAGCATGTTACCATATGGTTTAAGTGGGTGTGTTTTTGTTGTAGCCCATTTTGATAATTGCATGCCGCTACAATAGAAGGATTTATGATTGGTTCTTTTTACTGACAGTCAAACGCCAGTCTGTTCTGCCCGAGTAGGTATTCCTTGGCCACGGTAAACTATGAAACTAATCCAGCCCCCTGATGACAGGTTTATGAGGGTTTTTATGGATTCTTTTTCATTTTGTTAAAATGAATAATGAATGTTTTTATTAAATCAAGCTAAAGATTTATGTATTAAAGGTGTTTTATGAATCACTGCATTATTTGAATTCAATATTTATTAGTGAAAGACTGATAACTGTCATACCTGCTGCCCAAACAGTCAGTTAAGAATGAGACGTATCTCGTGTCCTACTCCTGTAGCTACAGAAAAGACAGCTCCCTGAACAAAGTACTCCTTGTCCTCCCCACCAGCTGTGTTTAAGGCAAAGGTTGCCCCACAGTTGCTCAGTTATCCCATTAGGCTTTTTCCACTTTGGGCCAGATTTCAGACAGCGTTCCTTGTTGCTCCCAACAAGCAGACTTCAAACAGAGCGAAGTCACTTGTTTTCTTTCCCCCTTGCGGACCCCGATCGCTTTCAGTCTCCTTGGATAAGGACGCGAGGGCTAATAAAAAGGAGACAGAATGACAGGGTTAAAGGTTTGGCTGCAGGGAGGGAGAGTGGGATGATTGTGTTTTTAATAAAGGCTGGTGGGGGGGCGCCATGGAGGTTTAGAGGGGAGGGAAAAGTGGGGACAGGGGGCAGCGGAGGGGGCAGGGGGAGCAGCAGCTCCACACGGCTCTCCTCAGTGCCCTGACCTTTCAGAACCGGCACAGAAAGCCCTACATCCTTGTAGTGAAAAGCCACAGACCACCAAGCGACAGACCCCAAAGCATCACTCTCTGTTCATTCATTATCCATCAACAGCTCCAACCATTACCAGCCTGGACACCCTGCTACCACACAGAGCCATCACACATCTGTCCAAATCATCACACAACAGTAATAATCATCATACATCTGTCCTAATCATCATACATCCGTCATAATCATCATACATCAGTCATAATCATCATACACCAGTCATAATCATCATACATCTGTCCTAATCATCATACATCCATCATAATCATCATACATCAGTCATAATCATCATACACCAGTCATAATCATCATACACCAGTAATAATCATCATACATCTGTCCTAATCATCATACATCCGTCATAATCATCATACACCAGTCATAATCATCATACATCTGTCCTAATCATCATACATCCGTCATAATCATCATACATCAGTCATAATCATCATACACCAGTCATAATCATCATACATCTGTCCTAATCATCACACATCAGTCATAATCATCATACATCCGTCATAATCATCACACATCAGTCACAATCATCACACATCAGTCATAATCATCATACACCAGTCATAATCATCACACATCAGTCATAATCATCATACATCTGTCCTTATCATCACACATCAGTCACAATCATCACACATCTGTCACAATCATCACACATCTGTCATAATCATCATACATCTGTCCTAATCGTCACACATCAGTCATAATCATCACACATCAGTCATAATTCTCATACATCTGTCATAATAATCATACATCAGTCATAATCACCATACATCTGTCCTAATCATCATACATCTGTCATAATAATCATACATCAGTCATAATCACCATACATCAGTCATAATCATCATACATCTGTCCTAATCATCACACATCAGTCATAATCATCATACATCTGTCCTAATCATCACACATCTGTCATAATCATCATACATCTGTCCTAATCATCATACATCTGTCCTAATCATCACACATCTGTCATAATCATCATACATCTGTCATAATAATCATACATCAGTCATAATCACCATACATCAGTCATAATCATCATACATCTGTCCTAATCATCACACATCAGTCATAATTCTCATACATCTGTCATAATAATCATACATCAGTCATAATCACCATACATCTGTCCTAATCATCATACATCTGTCATAATCATCATACATCAGTCATAATCATCATACATCAGTCCTAATCATCATACATCTGTCATAATCATCATACATCAGTCATAATCATCATACATCAGTCCTAATCATCATACATCTGTCCTAATCATCATACATCTGTCCTAATCATCATACATCTGTCCTAATCATCACACATCTGTCATAGTCATCATACACCAGTCATAATCATCACACATCAGTCCTAATCATCATACATCAGTCATAATCATCATACATCAGTCATAATCATCATACATCTGAAAGATGGTCAAAAGAAAAAGAGAAAGATGGTAAGAGAGAAAAGACAGAGACAGACAGAGAAAGAGAGAGAGAGAGAGAGAGAGAGAGAGAGAGAGAGAGAGAGAGAGAGAGAGAGAGACAGAGGGACGAGCAGAAAATAAAAAAGAGGATGAAGGATGCATGGAAGAAAAAGAAAAGAAGAACACAGAGAGAAGAACAGAGGACAAAAGAGAGATAGATAAAGTTGGATGGGGAAAACACAAATGAGGAGCTTCTGACAGAGGGTCTGAAAGCAGCCGGAGACCCCAGGATACATACACATGTGTGCAGAAGAGAGGAGGGGAAAAAGAGAAGGAGAGAGAGAGAGAGGGGAAAGAAGAAAGGAGGAGGAATAACTGAAAGCTGATTGACCTGAACAACACAAATAATCAAAACACAGCGTTCATAAACGAGCGGAAGAACGAGGAGCAGAAGAACGAGGAGCAGAAGAGGAGGTGACTCACAGACCTTCATTCAGAACTGATTCACTGGAGTCGCTGTCTCCTCCCCTCACTGCAGGAGCGTGTTTGTTTTAGGGGCTCTTTCATCATCCAGTGTTTGTTTAAGCTGCTGATGACGCGAGAGTAACAGCCAACCCTTCACTCTTACTGCCCTCTCTGCACACTCGCTCCCAAACCAGCGTCTACACACTCCATCAGCACACGGGGTCAGAGCCACATGGCCTGCATGTGCTACACACCACGGCTGCCGGGACTGAAGCTGGTCTCCCCGATACTGTATAGGAGAAGCTGATCGGCTGTTCCTGAAGGGTCTTGCCAAAATTCTGCTCCGTTCAAACAGTTAAGATCAAGCCACAGTCACTCGGAGAGAGCTCGGCTCTGGAGAAGCTAACTGACTTACTGGTGGTGCTGAATGGAACCAGACGGCTGGAGATCTTACTGTTTACAGACGCACAAAAACCTCCTCCTGTGTGGCAGGGGGTGCTGGAGCCTATCCCAGCACTCACTGAGCGGAAGGCAGGAAACACCCTGGACAGGCCGTCAGTCCACAGGACAGGCACACTGATCTACACACTCACACAGCTAGGGGCAACTTAGCACCTCCAACTCGCCTGACTGCATGTCAAACCTTGGTTGTCTGGCCGGGGCATCAAACCCAGGCCGGTGTAGATGTAAAGCAGCAGCGCTACCCGCTGTGCCATGGTGCCTGCTTGAGACGTTATTGTACAGTAGGTTTCCGAAGCTTTGGCCTAATCCAGGGATTACGGTCCTGTAATACCGGCACAAGAGTTTAAACGTCCGTCATCCTGGATGTTCAGCTCTCTATTTAAACCGCTGTTACATGTGTTTCTGAGGGCGTCTGTTAGCTGAAGTGATTAGCAGAATTAGCAGCTCAGCTGTAAAACCACAGTACATTAGCAATGATGTGGTGCTAGACATACCCTGGACGAGGTAAAATACAGGGCACCCAAACACACAGACACACAGACACACACACACACACACACAGACACACACACACACACACACACACATATACACACCTACACACACATACAAACACACACACACACACACACGAAACAAACACACACACACACACACACGAAACAAACACACATACACACACACACACAAACACACACACACACACCTATACACACACACACACACACACACCTACAAACACACATACACATATACACACCTACACACACATACAAACACACACACACACACACACACACACACGAACAAACACACAAACACACACACGCACACACACACACACACGAACAAACACACAAACACACACACGCACACACACACACACACACACAAACACACACACACCTACAAACACACATACACACACACACACACACACACATATACACACAAACACACACACACACACCTACAAACACACATACACACACGCACACACACACACACAAGGGACACACACACATACACACACACACACACCTACACACACACATACACACATACACACACACACCTACAAACACACACACACACACACCTACACACACACGCATACACACACACACACACACACACACACACACAGCACGCACGCACACACACACACACAGTGTGTTTCATTAGCTTTATTAGCATTAGCATTAGCTCATTAGCTTTCCTGAAGAACTCTGGAAGAACCAGCTAAATACGTGCCATATACATATACAGCTAATATATCTCCAACTTGGTAGGCGTATGGGCTGAAAATGAAATAAGCAAAATACTGAAATGAAGTAGCAGAAGGCTACAGAACCAGCGTCTGGCTGCTGGACCTCCCAGTCCTGCGCTGCCATCCGGATAAACCCGCACTCAGCAAACCCACCATCATTCTCATCTTCACCAGCTACCAATGATCCCCGGCCTGACCATGGAGGACCCGGCACAGCGAAAGACCAGACAGAAAGTAAACATACACACACTGAGTACACGAATCCGTAGGCCGGCTCCGGCCGCGCAGTCGCCGCGATCCGCACCGCGGCACCTCCTCGAGTGTAATTGATTTCTTTTGTTTGTTCTTCTCTTTCAGAGTGAGCGGTTATATCTTCCGTTACATCATCTGATTAATGAACGGCACTCAGGAAAAGAGGAGCGGAGGGGAAGGAGGGAAAGAAAAGAATCGATTCACAGGCTAGCGCTTAATAGAGTACTACATAAATAACACAGAAGAGGGAATAAAGAAATACAGGACACTCCGTATTAATGCATCACTTCCTATAGCCTGTCTGTGTGTTTGTGCAGTAAGTGTAATGTGTAGTGTGCTGTAAGTAGTGTGTTGGTGTACAGTAACTCAGTAAGTGTAATGCGTTAGTGTACTGTAAGTAGTGTGTTGGTGTACAGTAACTCAGTAAGTGTAATGCGTTAGTGTACTGTAAGTAGTGTGTTGGTGTACAGTAACTCAGTAAGTGTAATGCGTTAGTGTACTGTAAGTAGTGTGTTGGTGTACAGTAACTCAGGAAGTGTAATGTGTTAGTGTACTGTAAGTAGTGTGTTGGTGTACAGTAACTCAGGAAGTGTAATGCGTTAGTGTACTGTAAGTAGTGTGTCGGTGTACAGTAACTCAGTAAGTGTAATGCGTTAGTGTACTGTAAGTAGTGTGTTGGTGTACAGTAACTCAGTAAGTGTAATGCGTTAGTGTACTGTAAGTAGTGTGTTGGTGTACAGTAACTCAGTAAGTGTAATGCGTTAGTGTGCTGTAAGTAGTGTGTTGGTGTACAGTAACTCAGTAAGTGTAATGCGTTAGTGTACTGTAAGTAGTGTGTTGGTGTACAGTAACTCAGTAAGTGTAATGCGTTAGTGTAGTGTAAGTAGTGTGTTGGTGTACAGTAACTCAGTAAGTGTAATGCGTTAGTGTAGTGTAAGTAGTGTGTTGGTGTACAGTAACTCAGTAAGTGTAATGCGTTAGTGTGCTGTAAGTAGTGTGTTGGTGTACAGTAACTCAGTAAGTGTAATGCGTTAGTGTACTGTAAGTAGTGTGTTGGTGTACAGTAACTCAGGAAGTGTAATGTGTTAGTGTACTGTAAGTAGTGTGCTGGTGTACAGTAACTCAGTAAGTGTAGTGTGTTAGTGTGCTGTAAGTAGTGTGCTGGTGTACAGTAACTCAGTAAGTGTAGTGTGTTAGTGTGCTGTAAGTAGTGTGTTGGTGTACAGTAGCTCAGTAAGTGTAATGCGTTAGGGTAACGATCATATCAGTAGTTTATACACAGTGTATGTATGTGTACCTAGTGTGCAGCTCTAGTGTAAACGTACAGCTGTACACGCTCTCAGGACTATAACAAGCGAAGCTGATGCGGGAGCACTCGGGCCCCTCCAACTTAATTGTGCAGTTGAATTTCCTCTCTGGTGCTTTATTTGCCCGACGCCTCTCTTGACGGGCTGTCGGTGCATTTATAAAGCCGAGCGCTTAAATCCGCGAGCAGGCCGCGAGTGTGTGCTGTGATGAGCCATAGATCAACATTAATTCATCGCCTTCACCGAGCAATTAATCTTTGCCATGTTAGCCGAGAGCACGGCACTTAGCGAGACAGCGTTGTCCCCGGCGTCGGCCCTAAAGAACAATTCTCTGCTTGCAGGCCTCATCTGTGTTTGCATGACTCGTGTCTACCAGTTACATCATATAGCATTCAGGCTGGTAGACAATGGCCGACGCGTGTACTGCGGCGTCTTCATGGCCATTTCTGTGCTGGTATTTGTAGAAGAAGGGGTTGGCCTATTGAGCTACACATGCATACATACAATATATACATACAGAGGTTAGACTGAAACACACAGGAGTCTTCCACTAGAATTAATAACTGAATCATAACCAATAATACATCCAGTCCCCTGCAATAACATCCACATCCTATATGGGGAAATTAAATACAGTGAGGCCACATCACTGTTCAGACACTCATCAAAGAACTGCGCAGTGGGTTCCAGATTTGGTGGATGCCTTCACTAGCCCAGTTCCAAGGAGAATTCCCTGTAGGCTGGGATTTTAGCCACTGCTGGTAGACCCTTATGACCGTACGCTGCTTCCATACACCTGCAGATTCAGCTACTTCCTTCACACTATGGTCTTTGGCCACGCCCAAACACTCAGTCACTCCTTTTAGCCAATCATGAACATCTGCTCTGGAGCCATTTTCCACACATGGATTGAGACATTCCCTGCACTGTAGCACCTCTTCCCAATCTATGGGTCCTGTCACTCACACCCTGTAAGTATTTATAGCTACTTCATCTTTGTGCAGCGCCATCTGTAGGAGCCTGAAGTTACTACCACCTTCAACATGCCAGGGGACCTGTCTGTACAGTCATTTGGTTAACCGTGTATAACACAGTGGTGATTCTCTTATTAGTGGGCATGGCCATCCATGGCTCTACAGACCCAAAGATGATGATACCTAGCATTTTAGAGGCCATTCCCAGCTTTATGATGCTGTGTTCCCAGATGCATGGTGGATGTTGTCAGGGTGGCACAGAGATTTCAACCCTTACTAGGTGAGCTACTGTTTGTCCTGCCTGCCATCCATGTTAACTGGTCCATGAAAGGAAGGAAGGAAGCAGCTGTAGGATAAATGGACGTAAACCTTTCCCATGTTGTACAGTTCAGTGCAGCCCCTAATCATGGTAGCCTACATCATCTAAAGTTTCTTGTTACGTAACTCCAGCAGATGGGAACACATCTTAACTGGTCTTTATTTCTGGCGGATTTTGTAAATGCACATGGCATTTGTGGAAAGTTTGGATGGAAATCCGGCTTATGATGCATACGATCGAACACATTTTCAATTTATATCCTGATATTGGGAAACAAACTACAACCATAACGTTTGCCCAAGCCAGCAATTCAAAAACTTCAGCAAACCAACAGTAACTGCATAAAAGAGGATGCCCTAACTTACTGTCATTCCGAAAATCCACAAACAATCGCATAACTTATTTTGACATGCAACTCCACGTTAGGCAGTGAAGAACTAAAGTGCACCCAGTAAACATGTCCCTAAGAGGTTAGAAAAACCACCTACCTTTTCCTTTCCTGCTTATTCAAAAACTCGCCACTTCCTAAGGTCACCTTGCAACTACAAGCCCTTGGCTTTGTAACTATATTCATCATGCTTATTGTTTTTAACCATAATGGGAGAAGTAATTTTGCTCACCCATGTGGGTTTTAGCAGCTGTGGCTAAATCACGAGCGCCTCGTGTTTATTTGTGCAGGTAATGAAGGCTGAATCCAACTGTTGCAGGCCCAGCTGGGCCGAAACGGCTCCGTCTACAACAAAGCACCTGGGGAACACGGCAAACAACGTACAAGACGTCTTCAGAGATACGATGACATGACTGAGACTGGCGTTCATGTTTAAGCTCAATGCAACATCCTAGGGGTCGCATTTACGGATGGAGAGTTACAACTGACACATGCTAGCATGATGCAAGACGGGAATGCAGCCAGGGTCTAAGATACGTGTTGGACATTAGTACATACCTGGCAGTGGGACAGGAGAGACGATAGACGTGGGAATACTACCAAACAGTGCTAGCCTTTGTACTTTAGCTGCTGGCGTAGCTTTACTCGACTTGAAATTCCAACCGTAGACCATTAAAAACCAATAACAACTGCTTCTAATACTAGCCAGTTTTTTGGAAGTTGAGTATTCTTAAACAATCACGATGCACAGTTAGAGTATGGTCATGATGGACACTACTGTCCTACAGTGCATCGGGAAGAGGGAAGTTTGTTACGTCTGGAAAATTCAGAAACAAATGGAGGATGGTGATGCGATGGTGCTGCGTTGGTGGCAGGACCGGAAAGGGTGTATGAATGAGAGTTCAAGCCAAATCTGTCAAAACAGACAGTAAAAATAGATTCTAGTTATTAATGAGTTTATTTGTTTGTGGTTGCCTCCGGTGACGACCTTTATCGCTTCCTTCATCGCTATGAAACAATGCAGTGTGCTAATAGGTGGTGTAGCAGCCTGCCACATTCATACTGTTAATATTAGTACATAGCACTGTGTGGTATTAGTGTGTAGTACACAACTGAGATAGAGTTACACAACGGTCTCAACCAGAAACTCCCCCTCAGGATGACAGGAAGCTGTTCTGAACGCTACGATTAGAATATGATGTCATATACATAAACCTCAACTTCTCTACTTTATATGACCTTGACCTTGCTTTGGTTCAATCAACATAAAGCTATAATAAGTTTAATGTTAGTTAGCACACGACACTAACAACTAGCTAGCACGTTGCTAACCATACGTTCATATAGTCTTCCATGTTTTTGAAGTTGGAACATATCAATGTGGAATGAACCTTGCGATGTGCAGCATGTGCAACTGCATTCTGGCTGCTGTCATACCCTATAGGCTTGACGTATGGATGCTACATGCTACCTGGTCTTCCCCATTACTGCTGGACGGCCCTAAAATGCCCTGGCCCATGGTGGAAAATAAATGTGTGCATATCTATCGGGCGTTTCAGCGACCCCCGAAAAGTAGCCTAATGAGATCGCCCCCTATCAACATTCAGACTTTCCCCCTCATTAGATCCGTAATGGTCTTTTAATAGCCAGGGTGATCAAGGTTCAAAAAATGCCACATATTAAGATCTCTGCTGGACCTCTGACTGTCAACACAGGCCTCCATTTTCAGCTCCAGCAACTCCAATCTCAGCTAACACACTCTCTCCATCCGGCTGGGCCCCGTTCAGGGTGGACCTTATGGCCTGGATATCACGATACCCGAGGACACTTTCACTATGTGATGATGCGTATTGTAATATCTCGTGTTTCTGAGGTTGGAACAGACAAAACGCACCAGCGAAATAGCCCACCTGAGAAAGACTAGAAACGGGCACCTGAGACGCATATTGACTTAGTCAGAGCTCAACTGGGACTCAAGACTTCCAGCACAAACGAGACAGATTAAATTAAAACCGCCAAAGCAAACGCATGTATGACTTCAGCTTTGCTCAGTCATTCCTGAAATGCTGTTCACCTTCAGTTAGCGGCAGAGTTGATACTGTTTCTAGTAACTGGGCTTTCATTTTTTACAGACGCTTAGTCAGACAGACTGAACGAAGTTCAACGTGTGGTAAATGCTGTGTGGAAATAGCTGGCTAGCAAGTAGTTTGGATATCAACCCATACAGCAGCCAGTGTTGGGCCAAGTCTATCATGAATATTGTAGTAGGTTAGATTTGGGCCGAAGACCCAGCCATTTACTGGGCCAGAACAAACCCAAGTATGTGGTCTACAAGTAGGGTGGCCACATGTCCAGTTTTAGGCCAGACAGTCGGTTATTTCAACTCCCAGTCCTCCGTCCGGCGCCAAACCTGGACCGACACCTATTTAAAATATTCACTCGCCAACAATTTTATGTGTGCCATTGGCTCACGTCGGTGTTAAAGGTCATCCCTTGCATTTCATTGGTTTAAAAAAGGTCATGTGACATTGTGACTCACCTATCGGCTAACCGCAGGTCAGCCTTCTAAATGCTAGTCAATTAGTAAGCTCCCGTCTCACTAATGGCATCCATTCCCTTCCAGTTAGACGAGTAAAGCAATCATGTATGGGTTGTGTAGGTTAGGTTATGATTTTAACTCTGTTCTAGTATTGTTCCCGCTTTAGATGGATGGATAGATAGATAGATAGATAGATAGATAGATAGATAGATAGATAGATAGATAGATAGATAGATAGATAGATGATAGAATAGATCTTATGATGTCCTCCTTTTGGGGTTATGAAAGTGGCCGCTCTACCTAAGTGAGCTAGACAAATTGGGAACCATGCTAGCTAGTGCTAGCCGTTAGTGCTAGCTGAAGTTTTAAACTAATCTAGCTGCAAATCCAGATCTCATTCCTTTAAAGCTTACTAAAAATTCAGATGGATTGAGTATTGTGCTAGCTAGCTAGCTAGCTAGTTAACTACCTAGCATATGTGCTGTATAAACACATAGACTAGCGAACTAGCAAGCTCTGGTGCATTTGTAGCATGCTACTTCTTGTAGCATCTTAGTCCTCACCTTTATACTGAGGCGTCATCTGGACTGAAAGGCTCCTAATCTGAAGCTGTGTTGAACCTAATAGGTTTTTAATAGGGCTGACTTTTGTGCAATATCTGTCGCTAATAATGAGACTAAACTAAAATCCTCAACGCTGACATCTCAGTCATGTTGTGTAATATTTCTCACTCTGAAAATTGACCTATTTGGGACAGATGAGGAGAAGAAATCAAACATCTGGCAGAAATGAAATGGATATGATGTCGCCATCCTGGGCCGCCATCCAGTCTGCTACTTGTTACTATTGTGGTACTGTACAGCAACAGTACACGGGATGCTGTTGTCGTTTACAGGCTCTCTACATTTGGTCTAAATCCATCTTTTTTATGACACATCTCTTTAGTGTACTTTAGTGTTCAGGCCGCACCCGCCCGTCACAACAACGGTCACACGTCGGCATGTGGCCCACCCCTGCTCTACACACCTTTGCGTGTTCGCGTGCACTCTATCCTCTTCCCCTATTTTTACCCTGTGTTTTTACCCTGTATCAGTTCATTTCAGTTGAATTCTGCTACCCTCAACGCACATGCACACACCCATTGACAGTTGCCTGCACACGCAACAGCTTCCACCCACAAGAGAATAAGACGAGTGAAAAGAACCGAAGGAAAAACAAAATTAAACCGACTAAATAAAGCCTTCCAAATTACAGTTTTCCACACCATGAGCTGAAATAGCATACTCAATTTAGCTTTCTTCAGTCTCATTGTCTTATCCACTACAACTGCTCATCCTTCCATTACAGTGGATAAAAGGAGCTTTTCCGGACATTCCGAGTAGGGCTCTGCGCTGGAATCACTCTGCAAAATGCTCAGGTGGCAGCTTCTGGCTGATATATAATCTGTGTCACTTAATAAATCAAATAAAAGGTATTTAACATTGTTATACACACACACACACACACACACACACACACAAATATATATATATATATATACACATATATATTGCATAATGAGAATAGGAAAATAAATATGAATGCATATTAACTAGCTATAAATTATATACATATATATATATATACAGTAGAATTATAGAAATTATATTTTGAGCAATATTCTTCTTTAGTTCAGACAGCAGCAATACATACACAATCAAAATAATAATAATGATATTATATAATAGTGTATTTCATGACTAGGTGATGTTTCTGATGTCTGTTTCTGACATGTGTATGTGAAAAGTTTGACGCAAAGTGGCGTTATTCTACTTCAGATTCCAGAAATATTGTTTCTCAAATATTAACTTATTTTCTTAAGTGTTATATGTACAGTTTCATATGTGCTATGTACTATATATGTACTATGTGCTACACATACTTATACTATGTACTACACATATACGATATACTATATACGTACTATGATTATATATATACTATATATGTATTGTGTACTATACATATACTATGTACTATATATGTACTACGTACTACACATACTATATGCTATATATGTACTGTGTACTGCACATATACTCTGTACTATATATGTACTATATATGTGTAATGTATTTTATATGTAATATATATGTACTGTGTACTGCACATATACTATGTACTATATATGTACTATATATGTACTATGTACAACACATATACTATGTACTATATATGTACGGTGTACAACACATATACTCTGTACTATATATGTACTATATATGTACTATGTACAACACATATACTATGTACTATATATGTACGGTGTACAACACATATACTATGTACTATATATGTACGGTGTACAACACATATACTATGTACTATATATGTACTATGTACAACACATATACTATGTACTATATATGTACGGTGTACTACACATATACTATGTACTATATATGTACTATGTATTATATATGTACTATATATGTGTAATGTATTTTATATGTTATATATATGTACTGTGCACTACACATATACTATGTACTATATATGTACTGTGTATGAGTAAGAGTCAGTTATTAGTAAATTATTTCAGTATATATATTTTCAGATTCTAAGCGAACTTTAAAAATTTTTCCTCATTTTGAATCTAAAAGTTGAGCTGCTGCCAGGCGTCATTATTTCAGTCAATATTTTAAGAAAAGAAGCCATTATTCCGAGAAACTACATCAAAATGTTCAGATAACCAGTTGACATACTGCTGCGTGAATCAGAGACCTCCTGCCCCTGTCGTCTACCTAGCAGGAATGGGCTTCCATAGCAGCGTACTGGTCAGCTCCGACACTTCAAAGCGCTTCCCCGTGTGCTTAGAGAAGGGCAGAGACTCAGTACCCTCAAAACAATAGAAGCCGGTGGGCAGCTGCTTCAAATAGCATCAAATACCGTGAAATGCTTGGAAAATACCGTGATGTAGAATTTTACCAAAGCTGCCGAGCGCCAGCTGGACCGTGGAGGACACAGAGCGAGCTGAATCCAAACACAGTAAACGATGATTGCACCCATAGGTCAAGCTGCTCTTGCTCAGAGCGCGCATCAATAACAAAGCACCGCGAAAGGTCAGTTCAAGGCCCTTTAACGCGTGTATCAGCACGTGCATAAAAGCCCTCCCTGTTTCTCCCTCGCTCACTTCCTCCCTCCCTCTCTAGGGTTCCCTTTCTCTATCGCTCAGCCTCTCTCTCTCTCTCAGTAAAAACAATGAGAGGGATGCAGTCATCAATCAGTGAAGGAGAATTCCTCTGCCCTTCTGGACCCTCCATCAGCTAAGAGAGGGAGAGAGGGAGAGACAGAAATAGAGATGAATTTAGAGAGAGCACAAGGAAGGAGGGAATAGAGACGGGAAAGAGTGAAATGAATTGAGAAATAACGAGAGGAAGACAGACATACAAAGAGAAACAGAAAGATGAAATGAAAAGAAAGAAAAAGTATAGAGAGATTGAAAGACTGAAAATGAGTCCGTGGCTCAGAGAAAAAAGAGTGGAGAGAGAGGGAGAAAGGGAAGGAGGGAGAAAGAGAGGGAAAAAGGGAAGGAGGGAGAAAGAGAGGGAAAAAGGGAAGGAGGGAGAAAGAGAGGGAGAAAGGGAAGGAGGGAGAAAGAGGGAGAAAGGGAAGAAGGGAGTAAGAAAGGGAAGGAGAGAGAGAGAGAGAGAGAGAGAGAGAGAGAGAGAGAGAGAGAGAGAGAGAGAGAGAGAGAGAGAAAGGGAGAGAGGGAGAGATGGAGCGAAAGAGAGAGAAAGGGAGAGAGAGAGGGAGAAAGGGAGGGAGGGAGAGAGAGAGAGAGTGAGAAAGAGAGAGAGAGAGAGTGAGAAAGAGAGAGAGAGAGAGGGAGAAAGGGAGAGCGGAAGAGAAACAGGAAGAGAAGGAGAGAGAGAGGGAGAAAAGAGAGGGAGAAAGAGAGAGCGGGAGCGAAATAGGAAGAGAAGAAGAGAGAGAGAGAGAAAGGGAGAGAGGGAGAGATGGAGCGAAAGAGAGAGAAAGGGAGAGAGAGAGGGAGAAAGGGAGGGAGGGAGAGAGAGAGAGAGTGAGAAAGAGAGAGAGAGAGAGTGAGAAAGAGAGAGAGAGAGAAGGAGAAAGGGAGAGCGGAAGAGAAACAGGAAGAGAAGGAGAGAGAGAGGGAGAAAAGAGAGGGAGAAAGAGAGAGCGGGACCGAAATAGGAAGAGAAGAAGAGAGAGAGGGAGAAAGGGAGAGAGAGGGAAAAGAGAGAGAGAGAGAGAGAGAGAGAGAGAGAGAGAGAGAGAGGGATGGAGTGGGTCATTTTGTTACTGACTCATGCCACCTAGGGTTTGGGGGCATGGCTTAGATGAGGCTCCTCCCCTTCCCTCACAGTCCTGTACCGCCAGGGTCTGATTCAGTTCCCTCGGAACGCCGCAGCCCCGGTGGCCTCACCAGCATCAAAAAAGCTCCGACGGATACGAATAATTGGCCTGGTTTCCCCTCGCTCGTGTTGTGTCGTTCCGATTGCTTCCAGGTCCTTATCACATCCTGTTTTGGCAGGGGCAGTTAGGAGCTACTGCCCTTGTTCTTTCCCCTACCTCTCGCCCTTCTCGTTCTCTGCCTCTCCCTCTACTCAGTCTGGATCCCCCTTTTCTGAAGCCCTCTGGAACCCACCCGGGAAGACCAGTCTGGAGTTTTGACTCCAATACCAATACTGTTATGTACCGAGTCCTCCAAAGAGCTTCATTACTGATCATGCAGTGTTCTCAGTGCTGTTCTACAACAGTGTTCAAATGCTAATGAAACGGGTCAGGAAGGAATTCTGAACCTGGCAATTACCAACACCGTGGAAGCCATTCAGCATGTTCTCAAAGGCACCTCTGTATTATAATATTAGCGTAGCGTAGCAGGTGACCTCCGTTTTATAGAACTTCTTGACTTTTCCACCAGTTGTCCTCACGCTCTAGCTATGCTAGGTCACTTCAGTAGCACTTAGCTCCTGTTTCTTCATATTTCTGTCCATTCGAATCAAATTAGCAAGATTTACCCATAGGCTGACTGAGGCCGTGTAGCTTTAGCCTATGTAACCTCTTTCCCCAGGCCCTCCACATAAGCCAATAGAATCATTCCCCTGAGTCGGCTCTATTAGTGTGAAGCATCGTGTGTTGAGCTGCTAGTGAGTCATGTGCCGTTTTTACAGCCCACCTATATTTCCGAAGTACATCGAGGATGCCCCTTATTTTCAGTGCAGCTGAGCATTTATTCAAGGACTGAAAATAAAAAATAAAATGGAATTCAGTCTAGTTGACAAAAGACTGAAATAACAATTTTAGAAAGAAAATTAATTTAATGAAAAAATTAAAAATAAATAGTTTAAGGCAAAAAAAATAAAAAAATTGTCACAAAAAAAAAGTAATATAGTTGAGATAAAATTTAATTAAATAAGAAAAATAACACAAATCATTAAAAAAAAATATATATATATATATATATAAATAAATATAAATATATAAAGAAAAAATATATATATAAATAAATTTAATTTAATTAAATATATAAAATATATAAAATTTTAAAATATATAAAATTTAATTAAATAAGAATTTAATAAGAATTAAATAAATTTATTTATTTATGTATTTATTTTTTTTCTCAACTTTATCACTCTTGTCTTGTACTCTTGTAAAAACTCTTGTATTGAATTCCAGCTTGCCAGTGCTCTGTAGCTAAAAGCAAATTTTCCCAGTTCAGTAAAATGTGGAACAACTGACTGGGGAAAAAAACCCAAGCCATTTCTACATATCAAAACAACACGTTCAGCTGTCACAGTGAAACTATAAAACACTGTTCACTTGCTAAAAAGGTCAAATCTAGCACTCATAATACTCCCTCAACAATACTGAGAAAACAAATGCATAATTCCAAGAGCTATTCCAAAACAGGCGGAAGCTGTATTCTCCTGGTGCCATGACCAGGGGTTAAATAATAGATTGTAATGTAAGATGTAAGTATTACAAGACTGGAATATTGAAAAGTGAGGCCATTTAAGTGTATTGTTGATACTAAAATAGTAATAAATATGAAAAAAAGTTTTCTTGGGGGACTATTTTCCCTCTCCGTGCCCTGCATGTATCCCTCCACCATGCCATATGGCATGAGGCAGTGTATTCATAACCACTCCACAAGAATGACTTCCTGTGAGGGACGTCTGGTTCCATTCAGCACCAGTACAGAATAGAACGCTCCACAGTGACTGTCTCTCAGTGACTTTAGCTACATCTGTAATTACGCAGACGTGTAGATCTGTGGACGTCTTCCATTTAAAAATGCGCTGGAATATGGTTTTCTGTTTTTCATATATCCTGCATCGCAGCTTCGGATGTCCCAAAAACACCAAAGCGTTCCTAATCCTGTGGTCCAGCTCTTCTCCAGTCCTGTAACATCCAGCTCTGCCGCTCCTGCTGCTCAGTTTTACTGTCCCCAGGTCATCAAGTCCAAGGCCTCCCCCTCTCAGCCCACATGGCAAAGTTCTCGTGCCGTTCCCCGCAGCGTCCCTAGAAGCTGATTATAGTGCTCCAAAGACTGTTCACTCCTAAACACTGCACAGCCCCAGCTGCTTTCAGCTGGGAGAAAAGAAGTACGGCTTGATGCCTCTCTCTCTCTCTCTCCCTCTCTCTCTCTCTCTCTCTCTCTCTCTCAGCTCAGTGAAACGTATCCGAAGAGAAGACAGAAAAGGGGCCATCTGTCATGCATTATTCAAACTTCAAAGCAGCTAGAAAGTGAAATGACTGCGCAGGTTAGGTTAGATTTAATTACTGGAGAGCGGTTTTGTGTCCGTCACGCGGGAGCGCTCCGCCGCCTGCACACCTGTAGCAGGAGCTGGTCAATATTCATGTTTCAAAAGCGGCGACAGACCGCCTGGATGCAAAACATTAGCGCGCATCCTCAATAGGCCCGATTTCAGAACTTCCTTCACTTCCTGGTCTTCAAAAGGGCCATTTCCTTTGAAGTAGAGATGCATGGTCACCATCTCAAAAAGAGCATCCATGGTAGAGGATGTGCTGATTTGTTATTAAGGAGACGGATAATATCCGACTTTTCCATGTGTATCTAAAAAGGAATTCCAGAATTTTACTGAATCTTGTATAATCAGATCATTCGGCGTGCTTTGTGTGAAATGCTTCATTCTGAAGAACCAGAATTGTCCACAGTGGTGGTAATGGGAACCAGATGTAAAGCTCCCCAACTGACTTGTATGTGTTACAACACACGTTCCACATTGCTGGAGATGTATGCTTTCTGGAACTTCGCTCATCGTCCAATCAATAGTTGCAACCAGAAGGAAGTGTCAGATTGTCGGAATGTCTGTCGGTACATTGCCGGGCCGCCATGTTTGCTAACACAACATCCCAGATGTCTCGGCACGGAATTGCCTCCACCATGACAACAGTGAGACTCGTCCCTGAAGATTCTGAGTGGCTCAGAATGCCAGTCTGGTACGACACCATTGCAGTCTTTGCCAGTGTTGATGTGGCGGACAGGGCAGTCGTTGTAACGGTCCAGAGTAGTGCAGCCGTCTGCCAAAAGTGCAAACAGGACGACTCATGAATGTCCACAATAAGGCCCATCCTTGCTTACATTGCATGCACAGCTGATCATGAATCTTGAATCATTGGCGTGTCTCACGATGTCAAACCTACCCACCAAGTTTCCTTCCCGTCGGATGATTCCTTCTGGGTGCTTCTACTTCTACTTCTCTGACACAGGGTGTATATTCATTGTGTGAAGGGCCATGCCAGGTGCTAGAAACCAACACTTGTGACCAAATGGCTATATTTGTGAACGTAGGCTACGTAGGTTACCATCACCACAGCCTGTAAAGAAAATTTAAGGTATATATATATATACAGTGAGGAAAATAAGTATTTGAACACCCTGCGACTTTGCAAGTTCTCCCACTTAGAAATCATGGAGGGGTCTGAAATTTTCATCTTAGGTGCATGTCCACTGTGAGAGACATAATGATTTTTTAATAATTTATTTGTGTGTTACTGCTGTAAATAAGTATTTGACCACCTGCCAATCAGCAAAAATTCTGGCCCTCAGAGAATTCAGGCCCTGTTAGTCCGCCTCTAAAAACTCCACCTCCACTCCACTTATTATTCTAAATTAGAAGCACCTGTTTGAGGTCGTGAGCTGCATAAAGACACCTGTCCACCCCACACAATCAGTAAGACTCCAGCTACTAACATGGCTAAGACCAAAGAGCTGTCCAAAGACACCAGAGACTAAACTGTTGACCTCCACAAGGCTGGAAAGGGCTACGGGGCAATGGCCAAGCAGCTTGGTGAAAAAAGATCAACTGTTGGAGCAATTATTAGAAAATGGAAGAAGCTAAACATGACTGTCCATCTCCCTCGGACTGGGGCTCCACGCAAGATCTCACCTGGTGGTGTATCAGTGATCCTAAGAAAGATGAGGAATCAGCCCAGAACTACACGGGAGGAGCTGGTCAATGACCTGAAGAGAGCTGGCACCACTGTTTCCAAGGTTACCGTGGGTAATACACTAAGACGTCATAGTTTAAAGTCATGCATGGCACGGAAGGTTCCCCTGCTTAAATCAACACACTTCCAGGCCCGTCTTAAGTTTGCCCATGACCATTTGGATGGTCCAGAGGAGTCATGGGAGAAAGCTCTGTGGTCAGATGGTCTTAATTCCCGTGTTTGGAGGATGAAGAATGATGAGTACCATCCCAAAAGTTTTCCAACAACTGAATTAAGGCCACCGCACACCTCCATTAAAAAGACTGGCACGTCCCAATATTCAAAGCCATTGTTTTTGGGCGCCAGTGCCCAGCGACTTTGAGCACTGCTCAGTTCCAGTTTCAGCAGATTACACTGTAAACTGAGAGCCATGGCTTGAAATGTACATAGAGAAAGGCAGTCAGTCTTAGAGATAAGCAAAGCAATGCTAATAGTCAGTGACCTCAGCTAACTTAACTAGCCTAGGCTTATTCAGGCCATATCTTCCAGAGGTAGTACCAATACCAAGGCTAATAAGTGATGCTAAATATTTTATTTTCCTTCGTGTTATATGACTCCAGTGTAAAAATGACCTTGAACATGGCGTTTATGGCCTCGCCCTGTAAGCACTCTATAGTACTGCACTGCTACGTGACTTAAAGTTGTCTGTGGCGACGCTACGCGATGTTACGTGGCACTGCACAGCACAGTACAGCAGTATGTCCAGTCTCCCATGGCCCCTATAACGTCTGATCTGGTATTCAAATATTGGAACGGGAAAAGCGTATTGTGTCATCTCTAATCACTAGCTAAGACCATTAGCATCCCAACGATAATATCCAAACTAGCAGTTCCCCAAAACTACCTCTAGTGCAGCCACGACAGAGCAGCCAGGCCTGCCGAATCACACAAACACACAACCTGCTGCATTACGTCTGTGTGTGCAGAGCCAGGAAAAAGGGAGCCCCATTTATACCAGTATAATAAGTGGCACAAGATGCTAAATCACCATTTGCATTCACCGGGCTCAATATCCGGCTCGGCACACAATCGCATTTTCTGCTACATCCTCCGGGTTCCTGTTCAGCCATTGTCCTGAGCTCGTCTCCCAGGCTTCGCAGAAAACCCTCGGCATGCAGCGGCAGACAGTGACGGCACAGGCAGGCCTAATCTCCACAACAATCTCTGGCAAAACATGAAAGACTCCTCGGATGGCTGCAGCTGCTGAAAATCGCAAAAAAGCCAAGTTAAAAAGATGCAGATAGTCAGAGCCTGTCACAGATTCGCCTCAAATGCGTTTTACCACACACGGGAAGGCAAAACAGTACAGAAGGCCTGTTCCTTTACATGAGCCTCTGGTCCCCCTCTTGTACCTGGAAATTGGCTGTCAGGCTAGGCTTGAGGGGGGAGTTAGGTAGATCGTTCACCGCACAGCAAGCAGCCTCCTGTTCTTAGAGCAGTGGACGGGCAGGAAGTCATTGAGTTTAATTAATCAGTGGAGCTAATTGATCTAATTAAGCCAGCAATTACGTCTGAACACCAAACCTCACGCTTAAGGGCCCGATTGAGAAAGAGGAAAAAAAACAAAAAACAAAAAGAGGAGGCGCACCCATTTGTCTGAGGAAGGAAAGAGGGAAGGAAAGAGTTGAGTTGCAGGCAAAGGCCTCCTCGGAGAGAAAATAAACACCCAGTTCTGGTCTCGAAAATAGACGGCAATCGGAGGCTTAGCACACGAGAGCTTCCTTCCTGACAGCCCTGGTCTGCTTCCTCGCTCCGGCCTTAGGCCTGACCGCAGCTAGCAGCTAACAGCGCTATTAATCTTAACGGCTAGCTAATTACTGCCACCTTCCTGGACGAAGCGGGCCGTGCACGTGCCGCCGCTTCCTGCACTTTCGTTTCACCAGAGGTGGGCCGTCTGGGTTTCCCCCAACACAAGCAATAGAGGCTGACCTGCGCTTTGGCCAGGGACAGTCACTCAGCAACAGAACAAGAGGGCAATGGAAGCAAATCCAGAGATGATCTGTTGAGAGGCTGGTGAGGAAGAAGCACTTAACTGGCTCTTGGAGTGGTTCGGTCACAGTCGCAGAGGGTGAAAGGACCGCTCAAGGGGAAGACTCTGTGGGCTCCAGACAGGAGCCCAGATTGATTATGCTATGTTAAGCTGAGCATGAACAGGACATCAAATAACTTCCATATTGCCAGGCTTAGTTTGTGTTGATGCTAAGTGAGTTAAAGTTTGGCTAGCCTGTTGCTATGTGTCTGAGGCACACCACCAAGGATAAAATAGCAACAGGACAAATTAGGGAACATGTTTTAAAGCAGAAACGCTTGCAGAGATTGACAAATCGGAGTGCTTTCCATAAATGAGGCTTTGTCTTACACTGAGACACTGAGCTAAAGCGAACAGTTGCAGCCACAAACGTTGGAACACCACCAGTGGGGCTGTGCTTGCAAAAGGGTTTAACAAATCTGACTGTAAACAGTGATGGTACATGGTACAGTGGTTGGTGTAGCTCAGCGGACAACACCACTACCCAGCAAGGAGCCACCACCACCTGTGGGAGGCTGGGGTTCGAATCCTGGTCTGGGTGACCACGCTGTGCTACACCAATAGGAGTCCTTGGGCAAGACTCCTAACACTACCTGTGCCTACCTGTGATATGAATACCCTTGTAAGTCACTCTGGATAAGAACGTCAGCTAAATAATGTAAATGTAATGACAAACCAGCATAAGGCTTTTTATTTTTTTCTATTGTAAGGACACATTGAAAACCCGGTACTGCTGAATTGACCCTGGGTCATTTCCCAGGGTCTCTAACGTATCAGCTTTCCTGAAAACCACTGCCGTTGATCAAAACTAGTCATCTTGGTTTATCCTATCAAGTGGGAAAACAGGGAATGAGGCCTATGCCATGAACAGACACCAACCACCGCAATACATACACCCATCATAAAACTAATAGTTGCACCCAGAAGGAATCATCCGACAGGCATGAAACTTGGTGGGTAGGTTTGACATTGCCAGGCTTGCGAATAAAGTTTCATGCTCAGCTGCACATGTGACGTAAGCAAGGACGGGCCTTATCGCTGTACCTGACTGACCCAGCAGGTACGATTGCGGACATTCAGCGAGCAGTGATGCCTCCATGAGTCATCCTGGTAGTGCCAGCACCATTGTAATGTGCAGTAACCTTTGACCTTTATAAAGTTTTAGGCTTACGGTTGTGTCCAGAGCTGTGGGTGAATACACAAGTATATATGGGAAAAAGGATTGATGGAACATTCCGAAGACCGCTGCACTACCTCGAATTTGCCCATGGTATAGTTTTGTCACTCTGGCTTGGAAAAATCTGGAATAGAAACTTTCCAAGACCTGGAAACGAAAGCTTTAGGGCAAGTTCTGCCAGGAAGTGCTATGTCACTCGTTCATTCAGTACTCTGGTTAATCGCAGTCCGCCACTTTACCAGTAAGGCTTTAAAAGGACTCAACATTTACATTTCTGGCATTTAGCTGACGCTCTTATCCAGAGCAACTTACAAGGTTAACTGTAGTACAGGTAGGCCAATGTAGTGTTAGGAGTCTTGCCCAAGGACTCTTATTGGTGTAGCATAGCATCACCCAGACCGTGATTCGAACCCCAGTCTCCCACATGTGGTGGTGGCTACTTGGCGGGTAGCGGTGTTATCCACTGAGCTACACCAACCACCAATTCAACTTATGTTCCTTTTAGGTGCTGATGTTCCAATGTTCCAACAACCACCAGCTTTGTCCTGGTCTTGTTGTCCAGGAAGCAGGCTCCACCTCTGCCGTCCATGTCAGGCAGGACCTGTGAGGGACTGAGGGACCCAACGCCCGGGCCTATGCCAAAGGGTCTTTATTAGGGGCCAAATTCTCATCGAGGGTTATAATATTGTTTTCACCACTTTGGCCTTTTGAGGCAGGGCTACTGTTTCTAGAGGAGTCATAGGACTAGTCATACTAGGGAGATATTGTTGGGGTACCTGTGGTTGACCAATTGTGGGCTTATCACAGCTTCCACAATATGGTGAAACTCATATCAAAGGACATACAGTAGTGTTCCCTCGGACCTCACACGCTCCGTATCCTACGTTGCCCCTTGCTTTGAGTCAGTAAGGGAACAACCACATACGTAACTGCTGATTAACTTGCCCTTACAGTAGTTCAGTCCCAGTCAGAGAAGGCGAAAGAGTTTTACCAGAGGAAACTGCGACTCTGCGGATTCCAGGCGGAGGCTGAGATATCGGGGGAGCGAGGCACAACTCTTCACAGTTTATCAGAATTAAAAGCAAGTTGTTAAAGTGATGCACCCTGGGGCTTCCCCCCTCCCCAACTCCAACCCTCGGGCAAGCTTCGCCGTTCTCCTAGTGTTTCGAAAAGTCTCCAGGATTACCAGGGCATGTGACACAAGGAGGAAAAGGACAAAAAAAAAACATTTAATAAGCCAAGAATTTCTCACAGAGGGAAAAAAAGGAAAGAGCCAGCAGAAGCAGACTATAAAGGGAGGGAGGAACGAGGGGAGCTTAAGGAGGTACCGAGAGAAAGCGGCAAGAGGAAGACGAAGGGAAGTGAAATTCTTGAGAGGGGAAGTGTGTTTTGTGGATCCCTGCCTGCCGCTGTTGTTTCAGGTGCAGCACCTTGATCTCCTGAGCACACAGCTGCGTGCTGAGCTAAATATTAGGGGTGGGATAAAAAAATCAATATGGCAATATATAGAGATTGTTCTTCTGTTCTAGGTAAAGGACTGGCGCTAAGTATTGATGTTTTTATTAAAAGTACAGGCGCTCTAATTGGCTTGTTTTCCCACATTTTGGGTGCTGGTGGAACAGCGCTGCCGCTTCAGGCCTCTTCAGTAGGGCCGCTAATCAGACTTGCGATAAGGCCATGGTGAACAACAGTGATCTTGCTGGCGGTAAAGATGGCAGTGTGGTAAAGCGTTTTGCAGGTCAGGTAGGGTTGCCACCTTTCAGAAATGAAAATAAAGGATGGGGGCGTGGTCATGTGTGAGTGACATGTGTTCAAAATCGCCTCCCGTATTTGATCTGATTCTGAGAGGGCTGGGGGGGGGGGCGACTATTTTGGGGAGAGTGTGATCAATCTGACATTTACGGTAATACGGAACAAAGCGCGAGGGGGGGGTTGACAGAGATTGTGATCATTCATGTGTGTATGACAGACGTGTATATCGGACATTTACGGAAATAACGAACAAATTTATGGACATTTACGGAAATACCGAACAAATTTATGGACATTTACGGAAATACCGAACAAATTTATGGACATTTACGGAAATACCGAACAAATTTATGGACATTTGCGGAAATACGGAACAAATTTATGGACATTTACGGAAATACGGAACAAATTTATGGACATTTACGGAAATACCGAACAAATTTATGGACATTCGCGGAAATACGGAACAAATTCATGGACATTTACGGAAATACCGAACAAATTTATGGACATTTACGGAAATACCGAACAAATTTATGGACATTTACGGAAATACAGAACAAATTTATGGACATTTACGGAAATACCGAACAAATTTATGGACATTTACGGAAATACAGAACAAATTTATGGACATTTGCGGAAATACAGAACAAATTTATGGACATTTACGGAAATACCGAACAAATTTATGGACATTTGCGGAAATACCGAACAAATTTATGGACATTTGCGGAAATACCGAACAAATTTATGGACATTTGCGGAAATACGGAAACGTCCCGTAGTAAACCAATGCGGTTTCCGTTTAACTGGCAACATTTAATTGCCAAATAAAGGACAATTCTGTATTTTACAGCGACAGGTGGCAACCCTAAGGTCAGGTGAACTGTTGTTCAACTATGATGACTACTGCATTGGCTGCCCTACTAGAAAACCCAGCACAGACCATCCCATGTTGTGCTTTAATGCTGGTATGCTGGTTAACTAGCATGACCATGCTGGATAGCCAGCTAAACCACCACCAGCACTATACCAGCATGAAATGGATGCTGGGCTCTTCTGAGTTTTCTTTAGGCAGGGTGCCAAAGCCTTTAGTTCTATATGTAGCAGCACACAAATCCAAAATGGAAGAAAAGGCTCATATTAGCATTGCCTAAAAATGCCCATTTATTCCCCATCTGCTTTAAATAACAGGCAGCTCGGAGAGACTATGGTAGGCAGTCGATCGGGAGGCTATTTCAGAATGGTATGGTAGGTCACTATACGTCTGTGTTTGTACTGTTTGGGGTAGGAAGATTTGCTGGTTTAGCTGCTTGGCTAGCGCTGCTGCACACACCAGTAATACCACTGCCCCCAACCATGCTAGTCCCTGCCACAGCTCAGTGTTCAGTAGGTTCATTTACAGTTTAGTGTTTTCAGCGTTTGCGAGAACGTAAAATCTCAGCATCGCCAATAAGACAGTACTTGGCATGTCTGGTAGTACATGAAACCAACAAGCACTGTTTGTGCCATGAAGGCAGCTTCCCGCCGCCATGAGCCGTGTGCACAGCACATAAGACATTCAGCGTGAAAGTAGCTTAACATTGTGTGCATGACTAGCATCAGCCGTTCACACGGTAAAACCACACAAGCTCTTGAAACCTATTGCTGCGTACTGAATAACAGCAGTGCTGCCTTGTCTTGAGGTCATGGACAAGGTTTATCCTGAGACGTCCCTTATATATCAGCACTGTCCAATGAAAAACAAGTATCTCCTATATGGCAAAAAAGATTCTGATGTACGGTCATTCAACCAGACTTTTTCCAGGGGACTGTGGGCCATTTACACAATGTAAACAGAAGCTGCTGTGTTCAAATGACGCATAAAAGTTAAAATCCAAACCAAAAATGGAGATACATGTTTAGTTTTGGATAGTGTGATATGATTTTGATAAAGTGCTGGATGGTTAGCTATGAGGTCTTGAGATGACGTAGGACTCAAAGTGGACTGGAGCCATTCGGTTTTCACAAAACCCAGAACATTCAGACCCTAAAACTCAGAACCGGTTTGAGGCCATTTCAAAAGATGGCCGGAATTCGTTTTTTAGAGGGGGTGGGTTTAGAGGGGTCGGAGTTCATTTGACATATTCACAGAAAACTCGGTATGACTTGGAAGCCCGAGCCCACCTGAGATGATATACGCAAGGAAGCGACATCTACAGACGATTGGGGTGGTATAGTGATGTCACTGTTACGGTATTTAGCTGACGCTCTTATCCAGAGCGACAAGGTTAATCATATTACAGGTAGGCCAATGTGGTGTTAGGAGTCTTGCCCAAGGACTCTTATTGGTGTAGTACAGCATAGCCAATTAGCCTGGGATTCGAACCCCAGTCTCCCACGTGTGGTGGTAGCTACTTGGCGGGTAGTGGTGTTATCCGCTGAGCTACACCAACCATTGGCATTATATCATGATAGGATTATAATGCAGGTTACTTTATGGGGCAGCCAGTCAGCTTCAGCAAAAGCCCTATATACCGTACATGTGTTACACTGTATGTAACCATGTCCATCTGTAGTGTGCCTGTCAAACAAACGTAAATAAAACAAATCCCACCTTTACTAACTAAACCCCTACCCCCTCCCCATTGGAGCACCTAATCCAAACTC
>JAMWET010005421.1:147500-170000 GCA_024036415.1 Prochilodus magdalenae | reverse complement strand
TTATGTTGCCAGCAGCTAGCCGGTTAGTAACTCACGGGTGGTTTATTGACACCGCGAACAGGAAGTGTGTTACACATAACATGGTCCGTGCTACAACTCTCTGCTGTAGCTCCACTCTATTCCACTTTACAGAACATCCTCCACGAGCACCGCGTCCCACAGCTGACACATGGACTACACAAGTTTCTGGATGGAGGCCACATCAGTGTTCAGACTCTCCTACATTAAAGAATTGGGGGGCCAGATTTGATGGATGCCTTTCCTGGCACAGTTCCGAGGAGAATTCCCTGTCGACTGGGATTTCAGCCGCTGCTGGAGGACGCTTCCATACACCTGCAGATTCAGCTACTTCCTTCACACTATGGTCTTTAGCCACGCCCACATGCAGTCAGTCCTGTTAGCCAATCATTAACATCTGCTCTGGAGCCGTTTTCCACACATGGAGCGTAGAGAAACAACAGTCTCCAACCCAGCTCTCCAACCCAGCTCTCCAACCCAGGTCCTGGAGAGCTACCTTCCTGCCGTGTCTAGTTCCAACCACCACTTGCCAAGTTCTTGATTGGCTGGATCAGATGCATTAGTGTTAGGTAAGAGGGGGCAGCATGTGAACGTAGCTTGGAACTAAACTCTCCAGGACCAGGGCTGAAGACCACCACTGTAGGGTTCTAAGGGTTGGCTGAGGTGGGCAGTTCCCCGTCCTCGAATTCTGATTGGCCACCCCAAAATTTCTGCCTCATTGCGGCTCCACCTTGTACTGGGGTGGGTATGCGCCAATGCGCCCCTAACCCACCGTGCTCCTGTCACCACTGGCCCAACACTGGCATGGCTGGTAAATGTTACCGCCTCTGCCACCACCGCTGATCCACTTTTCCAGAGTACAGTGATTATCTGTCTGACCAGCTTTGCTAATACCTGCCCACATCAGTATGCAGGAGGCTTGGTGGAGGGATACAGGCGGAGTGCTGTGAGGCAAAATAGTCCCCCAAAGAAACCTTGTAGTGCTTACATTCACCACGGCTTAACTATCCCACTGTGAGGATCAGAGTCTCTACAATGCATCCTTTCACCTCAAACCCCTCCGAATACCATTACATCCCGATTTTGGAATTATGCAGCCATGCTGAAACAAATGGCTGGAATTTCCCCTTTGGGAACGCATGTCAAGGTAAGACTAGATAAGGACAGCCGTGATCCGTGAGCCGTGTTTACTCCAAGTAGGAGCTCACTCTGTCCATCTCACAAGCATGTGGCACAGCTTGCTAGCTCTGGTGCTTTTCCATGCCATGCAAATGCTGCTGACGTGCTCAGGTCCTCTTCCTCCTTGGAGCTGAAGCCTGTTGAGCCACTCAACGGATGAGTTCATTCGAGTTCAGACAGGGACTGTGCCGCACAAACACACACACACACACTCTTTCTCAGCACTGCAGGATATGTTGGCATAAGGCTGTGCTAAATTTCCTATCAGAAGGAATGCCTCTCCATACACATGAACGATAGTGTCACAAATAATGGAGCCCGTCTCCCCATCCGGCGCTGCCGTGCCATGCCGCACCACTCCAGCGGTTTAAGGATAAAGGATTCACGGGCACGGGAAAACAAAAGATCATGAGTGTACGGCTAATTACTCTAAAGCGCAAACATCCCGCCTCGGCCTAAGATAAATCGCTTTAAACACTGTGACTAAGCGGTTAAATAAGGCCGAGTCTAGTGGAAGCTAACGGCTGAGAAAGCTCCGGCAGCGCAGCAGTAGAACACTAGCAGCCAGAGATAATTGTCCACTCTTCCAAAGGTGCTCTAATAGGCCTGCTAGGCAGCAAACGCCGCAGTCTGCAAAAGCTGGGGTTAGTCTGTCAAACGCACAGCACCCCATTGCTTGGAAGAAAAAAAGCCCTGGTGGTTTATCTAGCTTCCTGTCTGCCGGTGAACGGCCTTCTGGGTGCATGAACATCCCTTCGAGTTGCTGGAGGTGGTGGATGGTGGATGATTCTTATGGAACAGAGATGACAACAATATCCTAAAGCCCGCCCTAGTCCGAGTTTGGGCCCCGTACAGTTCGATCTCCAACATCTACCAAACCTACCAACGGTCTGCTGGGTTTATCAAACTGTGCTGGACCCTTGTGATATTGGTGGTTCCAGACTAGAAACCCAAGTTTCCGACTAGAACGCCTCTGAATTTCCATGATGGTGACTTTACAAGTGTCAATAGATGTAATATTCATAGAACATTCCCATTCCACACCCTTCCCAATCCTAACCCCACCCCAGGCCGTGTTGTAATGGTTGGTGTAGCTCAGTGGATAACACCACTACCCGCCAGGGAGCCACCACCACATGTAGAGACTGGGGTTTGAATCCCAGTCTGGGTGACTACACTGTGCTACACCAATAAGAGTCCATGGGCAAGACTCCCAACACTACATTGGCCCACCTGTAGTATGACTAACCTTGTAAGTGGCTCTGGATAAGGGCGTCCGCTGGATGCCGTAAATGTCTTGCTATGTTATGAAGTTTGCATTAAGATTTTAATATGATGTAAAAAAGATAAACACTCAAAAGCTAATTTCAGTAAAGATTCCATAGTTTGGAATGTCCTCTTTCAGGCCTGGATGGTTTTTGACTATACAGGGGTTGGACAATGAAACTGAAACACCTGGTTTTAGACCACAATCATTTATTAGTATGGTGTAGGGCCTCCTTTTGCGGCCAATACAGCGTCAGTTGGTCTTGGGAATGACATATACTGCGTCCTGCACAGTGGTCAGAGGGAGTTTAAGGCCATTCTTCTTGCAGGATAGTGGCCAGGTCACTACGTGATGCTGGTGGAGGTTCGTCCTTCTTGGTGGTATGCTGACATTACCCTGGATACCGTGGCTCTTGATACATCACAAAGACTTGCTGTCTTGGTCACAGATGCGCCAGCAAGACGTGCACCAACAGTTTGTCCTCTTTTGAACTCTGGTATGTCACCCATAATGCTGTGTGCATTGCAGTATTTTGAGCAGAACTGTGCTCTTACCTGCTAACTGCACCTTCACACTCTGCTCTTACTGGTGCAATGTGCAATAATGAAGATTGGCCACCAGGCTGGTCCAGTTTAGCCATGAGACCTCCCACACTAAAATGACAGGTGTTTCAGTTTCATTGTCCATCCCCTGTATATATTAGGAAGATATTAAACAGATCACTGAAGTGAAACAAAGCCCTTTAATTCTGAAGAGCGGAAAATAGGGCTATTCCGGCCATTCCCAACCATTCCGATCAGCCTACAAAGTTCCCTTTTCAAACGTACAAGACTTGTATGTCATGTCAGTGAGATTTTTTAAAGTCTCTAATTAGGCTATAGGTCCAGGGCTCATCAAGCCCAGTCCTGGATAATTTACCTCCTCCCACACCTTGACTGCCTACCAAACCTGGATAACTAACTACGGAGTTTAACCAGGTTTGTCTGAGCTGGGAAATTCCCAGACTGGGATAATTAGCCTCAGATATGTATTAGGAAGACACTGAACCAATCACTGTAGCAACATGAACATTTCGTAATTCAGAAGAGAGCAAAATAGGGCCATTCCTGACCATTCCTGACCATTCCTGAGCATTCCTGAGCATTCCTGATCATTCCAATTAGCCTAAAAAGTTCCCTGCTTTTCCAACATGCAGGAATTTTATGGCACGTCAGTGAGATTTTTAAAGTTACTAATTAGGATATAGGTCAAGGGGTCAGCAAGCCCATTCCTGGATGGCCATGGTCCAGCACAGATAGATAATTTGCCTCCTGGCTATCCAACTACTGAGCTGAACCAGGTTTGTCCGAGCCGGAAAATCCCCAGACTGTGCCGGACAAAAGGCGAAAATATTCGGAAGACACAAAACAGATCACTGTAGCTTTGACATAACCATTTCATAATTCCAAAGAGAGGAAAATAGGACTACTCTGGACATTCCTGACCATTCCCTAAGTCACTGATCAGCCTAAACAGCTCCCTTTCCAAACAGACAAGAAATTTATGTCACTGAGTTTTTAAAACTGGCTAATTGGGTTATAGGTCAAGGGGTCATCAAGTCCATTCCTGGATGGGCGGAATCCAGCACTGATCATTTCCCTTCTACAAACCTGGCAGCTAAGTGCAGAGATGAACCCATTAGTGTTAAAGCAGGGACATTCCCAAACCAGTGCTTGATATTTTTGGAATCTGGGAAAAACAATAGGAAGATACGAACACTAGTGAACTAGCGAACTGTGTTTCCTACTACAAAGCACTTGAACGTAACGACTTTGGAAGTTTGACTTCACGTGTGGCTATTCCAGCCATTCCCGGCAAATGGCACGATCAACCTGGAAGGTCTCAGGGAGAGGGAGCAGCCGCCAAGGCCACCACGGAGGAGTTAAAGGACAGCGAGCTCTCCGAATGACATTCAACGCTAGAAATGTCAGCCTCTTTTACTTGGCGGCTGTAAAAGCCGGTTTGCAGCGCGGGGGTTTGAATCACAGGGCAGGGATTTGAAACAGCCGAGATGAAGTGCGTGAGGAGTTGCGGCACGTCTCCGAGACAAGCGTAGCAGAAAATTGATAATTACTCTTTGGGCACAGCTGTGCCTAGTCATCAGGTATGACAAACAACGGCAGGAGAGAAGAAGGAGGGGAGGGAGCGAGACGGCAAGGCCAGGTGGGCCGCCTGCTGCTGAGCTGCGCCTTTGGAGGGTCCTTCAAGGGCTCCCGAGGCCTTGCGAGGCGGTCCGGTCATGAGGCTCAGGCCTAGGCCTGGAGCCAAAGGCTGGGCATGAGGGACAGTGCCAAGGGGGCCGCCTCCAGGCATGTCACACTCCATGCTCTTCCACACACACACACATTCACACGGAGGAGCGAGAGCATAAAATGCTACTTCAGCTCCAGGATTCCATCTGCCCCCTCCTCCAGCCCCTGACCCCAGAACTAATCTCCCGCCTCTGCTCCCTCTGCATGCTGATTACTAACACAGGCGTGGGCCTCCATCGCTGGACAAGGCAGGCATGCGAGGGGCTGTATCACCAGCCTTTGGCTTCCTGAATCAGGGGCCCACGAGCAGTGCCATCCATCCATATAGACCCTGTAGGATCTGATGGATCACGAGGGACGAATATCTGGGATTGAGAGGGTCTGATGAAGGCATGTCTTCATTGACTGGTGTCAGCTATATTGAGCCTGTGCCGCTCTACCAACGTTCCATTCGTCTCCTTCTCTACCTTTTCCCAAGTTTTGTAGTTACTGCCATTAAGTCTTTTTAAATTAATTTCTCAAATATGCTTAAAAATAAAAATGAAAAATTTATATTCACAATTAAAGTCTCAATTAAAGTTGCAGTGCAGTTTTATTAGGTCTCTTTTCTTCAAAAACATGCTCTTAAAGAGTTCGCTCCCACGCCCACTTCATCATAGACAGGAACTGTCTCAAATTTCCTGATGAAAAAAAAATGCTACGGATACAAACAACCCAGCGAGTAATACAGCAAGTGTCGGTTTGGTTTAGGTTAATGACTAAGCTCAGCGGACAACAAAATGAGTCACCTGGGACGTACCCAATAGCGCGCAACACCTCCACAAGCACCAATAACAGCTGGGATTGGATTGGGCACTGGGACTGGACAGGTTTCTGGATGTAGGCCACATCAGTATTCAGGCACTCATGCATTAAAGCATTGAGCATTTGGGCCAGATTTGGTGGATCCTTTCCCTGGCACGATTCCCAAAAGAATTCCCTGTAGACTGGGATTTTAGCCACTGCTGGTATGACTGTACGCTTCCATACACCTCCAGATTCAGCTACTTCCTTCACACTATGGTCTTTGGCCACGCCCACATGCTCAATCACTCCTTTTAGCCAATCGTTAACATGTGCTATGAATCCCATCACGCACCCTCCAGGTGTTTATAGCTCCGTCATCCTAATGCAGCGCCATCTGCAGGATGTTAGTAGCATTTTAAATATGCGGGGTGACTGATTTTGTGTCCGGTGAGCTTCTATTTTACATCGTATAAGCAGGAAGCGGAAAATCGGTAAGTACTTTATGTCTGTTTATCGTCGGTCTAGGTTTTTGGCCATGTCTTGTAGCTACTGTCATTGGGACGGTTAGCAAAGGAGTCCAAATGTCTGCAAGAACAGGAAATATGGCAGCCACTTCGGTAATGGCGATGCTCTGACTGCAGTGAAACTAGCCCTGCCCGGCTTCTCAGTACTAATACCAGCGAAGTTCAAAGCCAAAGGCAGAGGAGTTGGCTAATTTGTACGTTAGGGCATCTCTGCAGACGCAGAGTCTACACCCATACTAACCCTGAAGTGGATGGATGGGTTTTGCTAATGCTAATGTGCCCTGTGTGGCCGGACCACCTTTCAAAAACACAAACACCAGATCTGAGCTCTATAATAAATGACTGGTCCACCCCTGCCATGCAGTACACGGCTAGAGCCACCGAAGGAACTAATGTAGAGGCTGTACCCCATGTGAAGGAAAGCCCTGCTGGGGCTTTGGAGGTGGCACTGAGGTCCCTGCTGGTCCTCCTCCGAGCCTGGCTCTCCTCATTACTGTCACTCAACAAGGAGCTCTCAGACAGGCCGGCTGGAGGGGCCTGGTGCCCTCCCCTGCTCACCACTCGCACATGCGGTGAGACTGCCAGCGATAACTACACGGCCGGAACCCCCACCCACCACAATCTAATTAGCCAAGAGCCAGGAAGACAGAGGGAGTGCGCTCTAACCCAAAGGAGAGACGGGAGGTGCACACACTCACTCACACACACACACACACCACATGAATAAACATCTGCCGTAAACGTGTAGAAACACACCCAAACACGCGGACAGGCGCAGACAGACACCGCCACAAACCCTTGGAAGCCAATCTGAGAGCAGGCACGGATCTTTAGCTCGCTAACACAGAAAAACAAGCCCCTTACACTCGTAAACAAACGGCTGATGGGCCTGTGGGGCAACGAATGCCACAGAGGAACCCCTTCTGAGAACCGCCCCCAAAGTACAGGGATGGCTGAAGTACCTTTTATCCCATTTATACAACATCCGGTTTCCATTCCGGTCTATTTCAACAATCTCCAAACAGACAAATATCCTCCTATGGCACACAGAAACTGACTCTTCCCCTGTGGTTCCATTTCCACGGCCTAAGCCTTCACTTCAGCCAAGTGTATGAGGTACTTCACACCCAGAACCCAATAAGGTAAACATTACTGGAATGCTTACATATGGAACCAAATGCTACGGTGAGTTCAGATATCCATATATACACCCCTCACCTACTACTGAAACCACTCAGCTGAAATGAATACGAGGAAACCCGTGTCTGGTAAAGGTTAACCAAGGTGCTCTACAGACCCTGTGTTTAAGGTGGTAGGAACTACAGGCTCCTGCAGATGGCGCTACACGAGGATGATGAGGCTAGAGATACCTGTGGGGTGTGAGTGACGGGATCCATAGATTGAGAAGAGGTGCTACAGTGCAGGGAATGTCTCGTTCCATGTGTGGAAAACGCTCCAGAGCAGATGTTAATGATTGGCTAAAAGGAGTGACTGCATGTGGGCGTGGCCAAAGACCATAGTGTGAAGGAAGTAGCTGAATCTGCAGGTGTATGGAAGCAGCGTACGGTCATACGGGTCTACCAGCAGTGGCTAACATCCCAGCCTACAGGGAATTCTCCTCGGAACTGTGCCAGGGAAGGCTTCCACCAACTCTTTGACGCAAGAGTCTGAACATCCAGAAACTTGTCCAGTCCATGCCCAATTCAGTCAGGCTATAAGAGAACTCAGGTCTACCTCACAGGTTCTTTAGAGAACCCCTTCGGAACCTTTCAAATCTGTCACCACCACCACGTCAGAAGGTCCAAGAAGTCCCCCCACAATGCACTCGGCCAGAACGCAGATTGCAAACGTTTAGAGTGGTGTGCTCTACCAATTCACTCCAACCCCTCACCCACACCCCCGCCACCCCCAAGCGCATATGAAGGAGATTTATGAGATCCTATCTCCGCTTGGCCGCTTTTTACACAGGCCATTTCAAATCAGAAACAAAAGGGTAAGGAGGTTATTCCATCTCCAGACACTTTGATCCATCTATTACCACCCAAGAATAACAGCCTCTCCCATCCTCCCCTGCTCAAACCGGCTTGTTTGTGTCTGCGACGGGCATTCTTGTTTTGGTGGAGTTCTTTTTTCCAGGCCCCAAGGGTGAAAGCGGGGTGACGATAAAGCAATCCCATCAACTCCACGCTGATTGATCGACTACCCCCAATCCAGGTTAGCTTTGCTAGATATCGGATTGTTTCTTGTTTTTCGCTGAAAAGTCAATGGACTTCCTGTCTGCTGCGGGATATTCTCTCTCTCTCTCTCTCTCTCTCTCTCTCTCTCTCTCTCTCTCTCTCTCTCTCTCTTTTTTTTTTTTTTTTGGTTGGAAACCGGAATTTCTTTTCTTAACTAAAACACACATACATGGCGTTCACACTCACGGCTGGAGAGCACTGTTTATACCCCAGGTTGTTTTGTATCTAAAAAAGGGAGGGAAAAAAAAAACCCACAAAAGACGTATCGGAATTGAAGTAGAGCTACTCGCAGGGCTTTGGAAAAAATCAAGCGCTGTTTGAAAGTCTTGAGAGAGTGGTTGACGGGAGCGCTAAGGGTGCAGGCGAGCTGCCTGGCAGCTTTAATTTTCCCAGCAGTCCACTGAGTCAGTTAAAATAAGTATCATTTGGAGGCTGGAGAGAGCGCCATATGCCATAACACTAAAGTCCCCTAAAAGATTTAGCCACAATGGAGGCACGCTAGGAGCCGTGGCCAGTTCAGGGTCGCGCCAATACGGGATTTCAGGGCTGATAACAAGAACCTGGAGCTTAGTGTGACTGATCCTGCCCGGCCATTTTTCCACAGCTGATGTCTGGTAAACGGTTCCAGTACATCCGGAAGATCAGTGGTCCCGGTGATGGGTTTATCGTGGTGGATAATACCACCATCCTTCAAGCTGGGGTTTGATGCCCCACACAGGTACCTCTACCATAGTACACTGAATGCTTGATTTACATGCCTCCAATGTGACTAAACCATATACACTGTTGGATAAGAGCTTCTACCAAACGCACATGGGAGGCAAACGTGATGACAGACATCACAGCAAACCTGCATCATCATCATAATAAGCTTCAATAAGACTTCAATATTACCAAGTGAGATATATTTATATATTTATATTAACATATCCATAGATAGTGACTCGCTGTATGTATAGTTCTATAGCCTATACCTTAATAGTTAGTAATACTGCTGCCGTTACTGAACATCCCTTTTAGGTTTCTCATACTGCACAACACTGTTTTATTTTTATATTTTTGTATTATTATGTGTATCTGTGCTGTTCGTTTTTTGTGAAACCGCTACTGGCTGCTAAATTTCCTTCGGGATCAATAAAGTATCTATCTATCTATCTATCTATCTATCTATCTATAAGTCACCACTGTCAGAATCAAACCTTTTATTTGATTATATGATTATATACGATGTATGATCTTCATTTTTGGAAATTATGAATACATTTCCAGATGAATGGCCCAATAGAAATGAGCATGAGTAAGAGATATGAGTAAGAAATTTTTCAAATGCGAATGACACTGCCAATGCCAATGCCAATTTTTCCAATGCCAATGATTCAGGTTTTTAAATGTTTCCAGTGACTTTCATTGAAATTTGTTTTTCTACTTCTGGAAAGCTGCCAATTTACAGATATGAGGTTTTGTTCCAACAGTGATGATATATATATATATATATATATATATATATATATATATATATATATATATATCGTCGCTGTCCAAAGAAAAACAGGTATCTCCAAAAATGGCAACTTTACAGGGGAGGCCAAAAACCTCATTAAATTTTAATGCAGGTCAATGGAACCAGACGTCTTTCCAAACACTATTGGGCCATTTCTGTTGGTCCATTCATCATGAGATTCTCACTCAGTGTAAACAGCAGCTGCTGTGTTCAAATAATGCAGAAAAGTCAAAATGGACAAAAATGGAGATACATGTTTTTCATTGGACAGTGACGATATATACATTTGTGTGCTTATATAGAAAATAATAGTGTACATTTTAAAACCCCATGAGAAAAAAGTAGTATATTTAGTTTAATTTAAATTTTAAAATGTAACTAACTTACTCGTTTACTGATGGTGTGCTTTACTATGATAGCATACTCACTATGTACATAGTATGCTACACACTGTATATATCATTAGCGCTACTAGAACCAGTATTGTACTTAACTGTACTATTTTGAAACAAGGCTAAGATTCCGTTAGATGTTCATAGGTGGATATTAAAGTACATTTCTAGTATATCACATACCTACACCTCATCAACCCAACATTGTTTCACAAACAGCTGCACCCAGAAGGAATCATGAAACCTGGTGGGTGGGTTTGACATTGTGAGACATGCGAATGATTCAGGTTTCACGCTCAGCCGCACGTGTGATGTAAGCAAAGACAAGCCTTATCACTGTACCTGACTGACTCAACGGCCACAACTGCACAATTGCCTCCATGACTGCTGCACCACGCAGGACTACATGCACACAGACCGTTACGAGGACTTCCCTAAACCATGTCAACGTCCCCAAAGACTGCCATGGTGTCGTGCCAAACTGTCATGGAGTGATTTAGAATGGCAGCGGGTCATCTTCAGGGACGAGTCCCGCTTTTGTCTTGGTGGAGACGACCAACGAATCCGTGTGTGGAGGCACCGTGGTCAGCACCAAGATGAACAGTTTGTTGTCACACGTCTCACCAGAAGGCCTGGTGTCACTCCACCTCCACCCCTACCGCACCATCTGTAGGACCTGTGTGAGGATATTCAAGCTGCATGGGATGGATTATCCCAGGACACCATTAGGAACCTCTACACCTCCATCCTGGGACGTCTGTCTGGCATGTTGCATTCACCCGACGCCATTTTATTATGTTTAACTAAAGCGCCTCGTAGCACTCGCTCACATTGGTGAGCTGCAAACTCTCCACAAGGGGGCGCCATTAGCAGACCAAGAGTTTTGGGAGCTTCGTAAGAGCATCACTTCCTACAGTTTTGTTTTGCTGTTTGCTTAAAGGAGGTTTAGACGTTTAGTTAGAGGCAAATAAATTAGCGCCTCTCGCACTGTCATAGATATCCACCAGCTTTATCCAACAGCACACTGTTTCCTTGTGCAGCAATACGGATGATAATTACAGTTTTGCATCTATTGGAAAATAATACAATACGGCCTGTATGTTGTGCACCTTGGAAAAAACACTGAGAAAGAGCGAAGGAGAGAGAGAGAGAGAGGGAGAGAGAGAGAAAGGGAGGTAAACAGAAGTGATGAGAAAAACGGAGGCCCTTGCCTGGTGTCTTAATTGGCATTGGAGCTGAGGGCTTGTAGAAAGAGCAAAGCAGCAAAGCTCCTGGGCCTCTCTCCTTGCGCAGCGTGTAAGCAGGAGGCAGGGTGTCTGGAAGCATTTGTGTGCTTGTATAAGTGTGTGTGTGTGACAGGCGTTACCTTTGGACTTCATTAAAAACTTGGCTTGGAGCTCTCTCACCAAGCAACACGTTTTTTTCCTCTCCCTGGGCTCCGGCACCACAGGCCTCGCGGGAGCCTTGCTCTCCGGATAAGAACGTTACCAACACAACACGTCCCCAAGAGTCGGACAGCGCTTACCAAAACACTCCTGCTGCAGCCAGCCACTCTCTCCAGCCCGCTATAAGACCAAATAAGAGCTGGACCCGTTCCCCTGGGACGGGATGTGTTCGGCCCAACATATTTGGGGTGCAGATTTGAAGCTCAAACACTCAAGCTCAAGTTCTTAGCATTCTGCTGCTCGATGCCTTCTGCTAGTCATGGGTTGCATTTTCCAGGTCATGGACGATCGCGGGAGCGGGACCGCAGTAGCCTGTCCTGGGCTATGTACCCACGGCAGGGCATGTGGTGTGGATCTGATTTTTTCGGTGCTGTGTGAACACAAAGTCGGATCTTTCTGAACCAGATTTGAATCACTTGGAACCATAATATTCCAATGGCTCAGTTCTGACGGCTGGGCTCCCAGCGCTTTCAGGTGTGCCAGGCTATGTTCACAGTACAAGCTTTAATTCAGAGTTCTGTGAGCTTGTGTGTGTTGCACCCTGGAATGACCCACGTCCAATCATATAAAGTCATGTGAAGGAACCATGTGGGTCACAAACAACAACATACTAACTAACTAGAGATGAAGTCATGGCCACGCAGAGTTTTCCATGAACAGATGAAGATAAAAAAGATTCATTGTGTCACATGGTCACCAGTCAGCCATGCACTGGATCTAGGGCTGTAGCCACCCAACATACGGCCTGTTCACCTTACTGCCATCAGGCAGGAGGTACCGCAGCATCCAGGCCAGAGCATCAGCCATCAGGTTCCTGAATAAGCTGTGAGCCTTTCACCAATACCACCAATACCACCAGCACCACCAATATCACCAACACCACCAATACCATCAATAAGACCAATACCACCAATACCACCAATACCACCAACACCACCAATACCACCAACACCACCAATACCACCAATACCACCAACACCACCAATACCACCAATACCATCAATACCATCAATACCACCAACACCACCAATACCACCAATACCACCAACACCACCAGTACCACCAATACCATCAACACCACCAATACCACCAATACCACCAATACCACCAGTCCCACCAATACCACCAATACCATCAATACCACCAACACCACCAACACCACCAATACCACCAATACTACCAAAACCACCAATACCACCAATACCACCAACACCACCAGTACCAACAATACCACCAATACCATCAATACCACCAACACCACCAATACTACCAAAACCACCAATACCACCAATACCACCAACACCACCAGTACCAACAATACCACCAATACCATCAATACCACCAACACCACCAACACCACCAATACCACCAATACCACCAATACCACCAACACCAACAATACCACCAACACATGGGTGGGTGGGTGGGTGGATGGATGCACAGATGGATGGACGGATGGATGGATGGGTGAATGGGTGGACGGATAGATAGATGGATGGATGGATGGATGGATAGATAGATAGATAGAAAGATAGATAGATAGATAGATAGATAGATAGATAGATAGATAGACAGATAGATGGATGGGTGGATGGATGGATGGATGGATGGATGGATGGATGGATGGATGGATGGATTTCTGATTTTCTGAAAATCTGGTTTGTTACTACATGGCTGAAACACAGGCCCGATGACGCCGGCTCAGCCTCGGTGAGGAAAGTGTTAAGAGCGCGGCGGTCACCTCTTCTAAAGCTTCGTGACGAGCCTTCATTTCCATAACGAGCTCCTCTCGCGGCGCGAGTGGCCACGGCCCCAGCGGCAATTAAAATCGTGTCGGGACACGCCGGGCTCTGTTGCGACGTTGCTGCTCAAAACAACAACAACAACAACAGCAGCAGCAGCAGCAGCAGCGACAAACATCCAGCGAGCGTCACCTCCGCTACCGGCGGCACTTTTCTTCCCCTCCTGCGTTTCTTGAGAAAGACACAATTGGGGCCCATTTCACACAAAGAGCAGGGGAAGGAGGTTGTGGGGTGGGGGGCTGCGTATGTGGGGACAGCAGCAGCCGTTCTGCTTTTGATTTCTTTAGCGGCTCACGAGCTTCGGCGTTTCTCTCTCATTAGGCCGCGTGTCCCGCCGGCTCAGCGCACTCATCTACACGAATGATGGCGGAGAGCGGATCGCGCCAGGGTGGATTCATGAGGACGAGAGAGGATCTTCTGTCGGCAGTCACGCTCTGGCCGTCTCATGCACCTGCAGGACTTTCAGTTCTGGCTTGACTTATCAGCCATTAGCCCTATACCACCTTAATAAACACCATATACGAAGTTACACATATCACCACTGTCCGAAAATCATGGATCATGGAAATTTTGATCATTTGAACACTGTTGTTTACACTGTGAGACAATTTCATGATGAATGAATGTCCTGAAACGTCTGGTTTCATTGACTTCCATTCAAATTAAATCAGCTGTTTACCCGCTCCTGTAAAGTTGCCATTGTGGAGTTTGCCATTTGTTTGTCTTTGGACGGCGATGATGTGTGATGCTCGATGTGCAATATATATAAATGGAACCATGTACTGATTTCCATTGGCTATACCAATCAGCTAAATCAACACTCCATATAAGTGGAGTACTGGTTCCGATACTGATACAATATCATATAGTGCAACTTTTCTTTTACCTATATATGCTTTTGCAATGTATACCACCAATCAGCAGTCTAGATCTATCCATCCTAAGCAGCAATTAATCACTAACTAATGATAGAAATGAGGACTACCTTTATTTTTAGGTTTTGAAGTAGTTTAAAATCTTTATTAAATATTAGTTATCATAGTAATAATAATAACCTAATAATAAATAAATGTGACTCAACAGTTGGGACAGTAAGAAGTAGGCACCGAGGAATTGAAGTCTATGATAATGTATTATAAAATCTTATATAAAGTCTTAAATAGGACCTTAAAGCACTAAATACATAAGAGTCATAAGAGCACAGGGTTTATCAAGTGCACATCATATACATATTTACAGTATATACTGGTTATGTATATGCACCTATAAAGCTGGTCTTAAGAGACATGCACAGAACACTGGACAATGATTACTAATGCTAAAATAAATAAACAAATAATAATTATATGTATAATATGTATTATATGTATAAAATTATATATATATATATATATATATATATATATTCAAATGATGCATAAAATTAAAAGTACATACACGTTTTTCATTGGACATTTTTCATTGTGTATATATACGCACAACAAAGTGTTTATATATAGTCAAAAAAATATATATATATATTACTATATATATATATATATATATATATATATATATATATATATATATATATATATATATATATATATATATATATATATTATTATTTTTTTTTTTTTTTTTTTTCACTGTCCAAAGTAAAACATGTATCTCCATTTTTGTTGATTTTTACTTTTATGCCTCATTTGATCACATGAGCTGCTGTTCACACCGTGTGGAAATTAAATGAAGAATGGACCAAAAGAAATGGCCACAAACTGCTTGGTAAGACGTCTGGTTCCATTGACTTCCATTCAAATTAAATAAGGTTTTTGGGCTCTCCTGTAAAGTTATATACAGTATATATTCTCAAATTTCAATTTTGGGCCATTTTCATTGGTCCCTTTATCCTAAAATCTTCACACAGTGTAAACAGCAGCTGCTGTGTTCAACTGATGCATAAAAGTAAAAATCGAAAAAAAGAATATATATTTATATATATACATATATAAAACTCTTTTATACTCTGAGATGCTTTTGGGAACCTGCTTTAGTTGGATTAGTTAGAACTGTAAACATATAAACACGCAGGGTAAGAAAACTCCAGTAGCAGACTCCACATACATGGGATAATATCCGTTCCTATGTTTATCATTAGTTCATGATTGATTGAAACCTTACAGTAACGCTCTTAACTCTCTTAAGTACCGTTAATACATGTACCTTTATCGTAGAGTCTTTTCTTCATATTTCTCCATATTACTCAGCACAGCTTCTGGTCTATCTAAAGTGGTGCTATCTGTTGTACAAATCAGAGCACAACAACACCGTCATGATTCACTGATGAAGCGTCAGGCTTCTGCTTTGTCAATATGAAAGTCGGACAGCGTACATTAAGACCGGTCTCAGTATGACTGCTACAGTTCATCAGGGTAAAGCACAAAGTCAACTAGAAACTCCAAAACCAGCAGCACACTTCCTTCTGAACACTGTCATAAACACCAACTTCTGCAAACAATCAGCCCCAATCAATGCCTCGCTCCAGCTCTCCACCGGCCCCCCAGCTCCTGTGACAGCAGAAGGTGGTGCACCAACATGATTATAGCCATACCTCTTCAAACTGTTCAAACTGTGTTCAAAATATCAGCATCATGGGCCCAGTGTGTATCACTACACCCCTAGAACTACTATGCAGTCCATAGTACTGACGTAGTGGCCCACATGCAAACTCTGATTAGAACTGGTCCTATGCTATGATGTTATTACACATCTATTACACACCAAGTCACACCATGACTCTTTCCCATCAAAACAGCCAGCAGGTACAATTCATTCAGCTTCTCAGGAGATACATCCAAAGAGGTCGATATATAAGACCATCCACTCGTATAAGGTCAAAGGAAAGCGACTGATCACCTGGAAGACCTGGTAGACCCACCAAACCTGTCCCAACAGGTAAACAGCACTGTAAGCTTGAAACGTCTACAGGAGTTTCTGTCCATTCTTCCACCGTGAGAAGACACCTGAATGCCATGGTGGTCTGAAAGGAGGTGTAGCTGTTCAAGAAGCTTCTAACTGAGAAAAGCTAAATACTTAAATACTCCAAGTGCTGATACAATTTGCAGATAATTTGCTGATATATATATAGAGGGGTTGGACAATGAAACTGAAACACCTGGTTTTAGACCACAATCATTTATTAGTATGGTGTAGGGCCTCCTTTTGCGGCCAATACAGCGTCAGTTGGTCTTGGGAATGACATATACTGCGTCCTGCACAGTGGTCAGAGGGAGTTTAAGCCATTCTTCTTGCAGGATAGTGGCCAGGTCACTACGTGATGCTGGTGGAGGTTCGTCCTTCTGGGTGGTATGCTGACATTACCCTGGATACCGTGGCTCTTGATACATCACAAAGACTTGCTGTCTTGGTCACAGATGCGCCAGCAAGACGTGCACCAACAGTTTGTCCTCTTTTGAACTCTGGTATGTCTCCCATAATGTTGTGTGCATTGCAGTACTTTGAGCAGAACTGTGCTCAAATGAAGATTGGCCACCAGGCTGGTCCGATTTAGCCATGAGACCTCCCACACTAAAATGACATGTGTTTCAGTTTCATTGTCCAACCCCTGTATATATATATATTTAGGTGGACCAAACTAATATATATATATATATATATATATATATATATATATATATTTATTTATATATATACATATTAGTTTGGTCCACCTAAAGACTGTATTCACCTATTTTAACTCAAAAAAATCAACAAAATGTGGAATTTTCTGACTTCTGAACATGGCTATATTAAATTGTTGAAGCTGGTGTAAGTTTATATCATACACACTGCAACAAAAATGAAGCTTTATACTAATTTGAAGATTTTTTACCTCAGTTTCAGTCTTTTTCAAAAGTCCAATGGTTTTCACAACACTGGGAAAGCTCTTTAACACATCTGCTTAAAAGAAACTTTTGTAAAACTAAAATCACAAAAAGAAATCATCTGGAAAAAAGTTAAATAATCCTGTAATTAGTTTAAACTTTGACATTCGAGACATACACTTCCAGTCAAAAGTGTAGACACGGCTACTCATAGAAGGAGTTCCTTAAGTGTAGCTTAAAGCTACTCTGTAATAAACGTGAAGACATCAAACTATAAATCAGCCCTCATGGAATTATACAGTCCACCTTAAAAACCTCCAGAATGGAGCTGTACAGGAGGACGAACCAGCTTCCTGAACCTGTAGTGGAGCTGATAGAACAAGGTTTATCTCTAAGCAGGTTTGGAGCGATTCTATTGGTCGGTCCATCATGAATATTCACTAACCTGAAAGGAGAGCTAGAGCTTTTACACTGTGCAGGAAAAGAGATCAAAGTTTTTATTCCTACACCTGAATATATATTAGAGGTGGAGATATGGAGGAGTATCATACTGGGGTACATCAGGAGTAGATGTGGTGTATCAGGAGATGTACCGGTTCAGACTCTCATCAGTTGGAGCTGCTCAGTGTGAGCCTATAGAGACCACCAACACCATCCATTTAGTCGGGGGTGTGTAAACTTTTGACTGTTACTGTCACAGCTATGGAAGTGGATTGAGTCAGTGGTTTGAATGAGTGTACACCGAACTGCTCCATGCTCTTGTTGTGGCTGGTGATTTCTATAGAGGTTAGCAATCATCATTAGCTGTAGCCCCAGGCCGCATGTACCTACCAGTCCTAGACTGGTGCAGGGAGAGCAAACAAACAGGGGGAGTACAGATAGGCCGGGCCTATTCATCACCAGCTCCAGCCTCAGTCAGAGCCTTTCGCGCACCTGCCCGCTCGCTGAAAGAGCCGAAACCGATACCTCCACATAACGTCCCGGCCACCGGGCGGAAGGGCAGAGCGAGAGGGAGGGAGGGAGAGAGGGAGGGAGGGAGAGAAAACGATGACAAATGCAAAACAGAGTGAAGCTCTCCGAGCCAGACTGCTTATGTAGGGCCTTAAATCAATTTTACATGAAGGGGAAAAAAAAGCTGCGCAATGCTAATCTATCTGCCTTAATCCTATTGCTCCCAGATCCTTTGAAATCCACATTCTCTGCCTAAGACTAAAACAAATAAAACCTCCTTTCTTCGCTAATGAGCTTGCCCTTCAGCTCGCCTCTCTTTTTTTTCCCCCCCTTTCTTTTAAATACAAAAAAAGGAGGAAAAAAGCAGTAAAAAGCCCTTTTTTATTTTATCCAGAGCACATTATTTTAATCCGCTGCCGCGCTTTTAAAGAGCGATTCAGCCGCGACAGGATTGACACTTTGCTCCTGAGTGAGAAAGCCTTTCGTGTCTCTCCGAAATTGCCAATTCAGTTTTCATATCCCGGCCTCTGCTACAGAGATCATATTGTTCTGGAAGGTCAAAAAAAAAAAAAAAAAAGAATAAAATAAAATAACAGCCATGCCTCCGAGCGCAAGACGTATTTTCCTCCGTGCTTTCCCCGACAGGATCTGCCCGGCGAAATGCCTTGACTGTTTTCTTCTATTTTCCCCCCCTCCTGCTCAGGCCGTGGCATGGAAGAGAAAAGGTTAAGGCAACGAGTGAGCAAATGAGGGAAGAAGGGGAGGGAGAGAAGGGTGGTCTGGTAGTTTCTCAACCATATGCCGATACCCTTAAGACACCATGTGCTCTGGCTTTGAAAGCTTTCGCTGCCAATTCCCCCTCCGTTTGAAACCTGATTCACTCGGTAACAATACCTCACTGAAAAGCAGGAGGGAAAAAAAAGGAAGGAGGGGAGGGGTGAAATCCATTATCGATCTGAGCTTGTTTTGGGACGAAGCAAAAAAAAAAAAAACAGGAAAAAAAAGCACAACAAAAACATGGTGAACCAACTCGTACCAGACAATGGCTTCCGAAGTCATGAGACAGAAAAAGAAATAATCTAATAACGAGCTCGACAACCACGTTAGAGCGGAGCAGACAGCGACACTGACATGCAATTATAACCCAAGCCGAGGCCTCAGAGCACGGGTCGGCGCGGAAACAGCTACCTGATCACCAGAGCAAAATACCCAAACTCAAAGTATTAACCCATCTATCTGGAGAAAAGCACCCGAACCCATACTGTAAACCCGTCCATCTGGGAGAACATACCCGAACTCAGAGTATTAACCCATCTATCTGGAGAAAAGCACCCGAACCCATACTGTAAACCCGTCCATCTGGGAGAACATACCCAAACTCAGAGTATTAACCCGTCTATCTGGAGAAAAGCACCCGAACCCGTACTGTAAACCCGTCCAACGGGGACAACATTTCTAAACTGGTACTGTAAACCCGTCCAGCTGGGACAAAATACCCAAACCCGTACTGTAAACACGTCCAACTGGGAGAACATACCCGAACTCAGAGTATTAACCCATTCATCTGGAGAAAAGCACCCAAACTGGTGCTGTAAACCCGTCCCTCTGGGACAAAATATCCAAACTAGGACTGTAAACCCGTCCGACGAGGACAAAATATCCAAATTGGGACTGTAATCTGCCATCTTTCTGCGAGATCATACTCAAACTGGTACTCCAGTGGGTCCAGCTGGGACATAATACTCAAAATTGCTCTTTAAACCCATCCACATGCACCAAAACACCCAAACTGGGACTCTAAAACCTGTCCATCCGGGGCAAAACAACCAAATTGGCAACTGAGTCCAAACATGCAAATTAGGACTCCAACCCATCCATCTGACGTAAAATACCCAAACAGATATTCTAAGCTAGTCTACCTGGGAAAAAGTGCCAATTTGGGCCAGTTAGCCATTCCATTTGGAGCATGTTTACCAAACCAGCATTCTAAGCCAGTCCATCTAGAACCAGGACTCCAAAACCATCCAACTGAGTTTCTAAATCTGTCCATGTGGGGCAAACAAACAAACCTGAAGCATTCGAACCCCAGGCTTATAAGTTAGTAGCCTTTGAAGACATAATCTAGAGGAAAATCACATTTAGACATTTCTCCTCGTACCCCGGACATCGTCCGCCAACCAAGACATGTTTTGAAATCTTGCTTTGCTAGCTCAGGACTGGAGCCACGAGGCTAAGATTGCTAACAAACACTAGAACTCAAATAGCTAAAGGGGGGATTCTCTTCTCGTTTTTTCAAAACACTCGCATAATTAAATTGTTGTGATGTAAACAAAGCCACTAAGACTGGTTTGATCTGAAACGTGGCATGAGAAGCTGGAGATTTCCTTTCAACATTAGTGATAGGAACCAGATGTCTGAAGCGCTCAATGCCTCCACAAGCTTCCTCACAAGCATCGCATAAAATTCAGTTAATAAAATATATGAACGGCAGTAAGTCATACTCTCTCCTACACCACTTCCACAAGCCAGCTCCACCTTTGAGAGAAGCTTTGATGACGTATTTTAATAGAAGTGACCTGGGCTATTTGGGTGACTATTGAGTTCTATTGAGTGTTTGCTAGCAACGATGACCTTGCACGTCCACCACTAAACTAAACATTGAAAAGTTGGCCTTAAAATGTTCACAGTGTTTTGCCCTGCACTTGGGAGGGAACACAGAACCCTTTTTACTAAAACTGGCTTACAACAGAACCCTTTAAGAAGGTGCTTTAACAGCTGCCCATTGCCTTGCATTATAAATATGGTGCAAGTCGGCAATTTTCCTGTTTTTACTGCGTACACAGAAATGTGCGGAAATTATCGTCAGTGCTAATTGACTGTATGCTACAAACATGCAATATGATGCTCATGTGAAAACACAGTGAAGTGGCCCTTTAAGACCACTGTGAACCCAATACATAAGACAAGCAGTTCTAACAGTGGCCCCACATACTGGGCCTTAGGGCTTAAGAAAAATCTGATCTGTAGTCATCAACAACAAGCAAGACACACAGAACTGGCCCTCGGTCACTGACGCTGAGATTCAGACGTCCGATATGTGTCTCTCATCACAGGAGGAAAAGTTCAGCGGGGCTTTTTATCACAGCTAAAGCAGCTTTCAGACAGCACCAGCGGTCGGCTGAATGAATGCTGAATGAACGCAGTCTTACCTTAGGCTGAGCACGTCGAGGGAAGGCCACTTTGGGATCGATCTGTGGGGAACAGGGAGGGACACATAAAGGCTGTGTTAGTACAGTACTAAAACCAAAACAACAACAGCACTAGTAACCATGGTCACCACCAAAACAACAGTTGCACAAATAGTTCCACCCTGAGGGAATGAAACTTGGTGGGTAGGTTTGGCCCTGCTTGTGACGTAGGCCAGTTGCTCTACCTGACTGACCCAACAGCCACGATTGTGGACACTGGCAGCTGGCTGCACGAGGCAGGAGTACATGCACTACAGCACGTCAACGTCCCCAACACTGCAGTGGTGTCGTGCCAGACTGTCATGGAGTGACTCGGAATGGCAGGGGGTCATCTTCAGTCCCGCTTTTGTCTTGGTGGAGACGACCAACGAATCCGTGTGTGGAGGCACCGTGGTCAGCACCAAGATGAACAGTTTGCTGTTACACGACCCTCCACCTCCACCCCTACCGCACCATCTGTAGGAGCTGTGTGAGGATGTTCAAGCTGGATGGGATGGATTATCACTGGACACCATTAGGAACCTCTACAGCTCCATACCGAGGCGTCTAGCGTGTTGGGTTAGCAAACATGAGGCACTACTTCTGTGTGTGTAGCTCAATAAATATTATCGATTGATTAATATTAATATGGTTCCTGGTAACCTTTACCTTCCTTCCCTACAGAACTGCAATCCCACAATTCCTTCTGGGTGCAGCTATATTTGATGATGAGTGTAACACCACAAATAATAACTTGCCTTCCAGTTCAGTAAGATTTCTACAACTTCATATAGAGCACCACATTTCATGATTCATGCGAAAACGTACAAGCTCTATACAGTGGTGGTGATGGGAACCAGGGGAAGACCATGTCTTCCTGCCCAGACCTGCCCAAAATGACCAGTCGGCCTATACGTGCCTTCCGAGCTTTTGTTATGCAATGTAACATTGATATTAGTGAAATCAGTGGAATATTAAATATTAAAATAAGGGATATTAAAACATTAGGGGTGTAAC